>JAECUM010011637.1:0-70175 GCA_016617855.1 Megalonaias nervosa | reverse complement strand
TATATATATATATATATATATATATATATATATATATAAGAAGGCATCCCGCTAGGTTCCTATACGGGTTGTAATGCAGTACTCTTTATTTGAAAGCTATAGGGATGTTTTGGCATAATTCGTTGTCGTAATGTGTGCAAATGATGTATAGTGAGCATATGCTTAGTCGTAATGTGTGCGTGCACATAGTCGCAATGTCTGCGTGCACGTGGTCGTAATGTCTGCGTGTACATGGTCGTGATGGGTGCGTGTATATAGTCGTAATGTATGCATCTGTATAATCGTAATGTGTGCGAGTATATTTTCGTAATGTGTGCATATGCATAGTCGTAATGTGTGCGTGTACATACTTGTAATGTGTGCATATGCATAGTCTAATGTGTGCGTGTACACAGTCGTAATGTGTGCATATGCATAGTCGTAATGTGTGCATAAGCATAATAGTAATGTGTGCGTGTACGTAGTCGTAATGTGTGCGTTTACATAGTCTTAATGTGTGCATATGCATAGTCGTAATGTGTGCGTGTATATAGTCGTAATGTGTGCATATGCATAGTCGTAATGTGTGCGTGTACATAGTCGTAATATGTGCATATGCATAGTCGTAGTGTCATAAGCATAGTAGTAATGTGTGCGTGTACATACTTGTAATGTGTGCATATGCATAGTCTAATGTGTGCATGTACATAGTCATAATGTGTGCATATGCATAGTCGTAATGTGTGCATAAGCATAATAGTAATGTGTGCGTGAACGTAGTCGTAATGTGTGCGTTTACATAGTCTTAATGTGTGCATATGCATAGTCGTAATGTGTGCGTGTATATAGTCGTAATGTGTGCATATGCATAGTCGTAATGTGTGCGTGTACATAGTCGTAATGTGTGCATATGCATAGTCGTAATGTGTGCATATGCATAGTCGTAATGTGTGCATTTGCATAGTCTTAAAGTGAAGATATGCATATCGTTATTTCAAAAGGAAACCTAAATATGTTCCTTTTAAATATGGCAAGAACCCAAATATAATCCGACAAAACCTAAATATATTCCTTTTTAAAGTGACAAAAACATAAATATATTCCTTTTATAAAGTGACAAAAATCGAAAAATATTCCCTTTTTAAAAGTGACAAAAATTGAAATATATTCCTTTTAAAAGTGACAAAAATTGAAATATATTCCTTTTTAAAGTTACAAAAATCTAAAAATATTCCCTTTTAAAAGTGACAAAAATCTAAATATATTTCTTTTTAAAAGTTACAAAAATCTAAATATACTCCTTTTTAAAGTTACAAAAATCTAAACATATTCCTTTTTAAAGTTACAAAAATCTAAATATATTTCTTTTTAAAGTGGCAAAAATCTAAATATATTTTTTTTTTAAAGTGGCAAAAATCTAAATATATTCTTTTTAAAGTTACAAAAATCTAAATATATTCTTTTTAAAGTGGCAAAAATCGAAATATATTCTTTTTAAAGTGGCAAAAATCTAAATATATTCTTTTTAAAGTTACAAAAATCTAAATATATTCTTTTTAAAGTGGCAAAAATCTAAATATATTCTTTTTAAAGTGGCAAAAATCGAAATATATTCTTTTTAAAGTGGCAAAAATCGAAATATATTCTTTTTAAAGTGGCAAAAATCTAAATATATTCTTTTTAAAGTTACAAAAATCTAAATATATTCTTTTTAAAGTGGCAAAAATCTAAATATATTCTTTTTAAAGTTACAAAAATCTAAATATATTCTTTTTAAAGTGGCAAAAATCTAAATATATTCCTTTTAAAGTTACAAAAATCTAAATATATTCTTTTTAAAGTGGCAAAAATCTAAATATATTCTTTTTAAAGTGGCAAAATCTAAATATATTCTTTTTAAAGTTACAAAAATCTAAATATATTCTTTTTAAAGTGGCAAAAATCTAAATATATTCTTTTTAAAGTGGCAAAAATCTAAATATATTCTTTTTAAAGTGGCAAAAATCGAAATATATTCTTTTTAAAGTTACAAAAATCTAAATATATTCTTTTTAATGTGGCAAAAATCTAAATTTATTCTTTTTAAAGTTACAAAAATCTAAATATATTCTTTTTAAAGTGGCAAAAATCTAAATATATTCTTTTTAAAGTTACAAAAATCTAAATATATTCTTTTTAAAGTGGCAAAAGCCTATTATCTGTAGTATCTTGAAATTTACCGGTATCTAGTTGTACCTACTTGCCGGTATCTAGTTGTACCTACTTGCCGGTATCTAGTTGTACCTACTTGCCTGTTATCTAGTTGTACCTACTTGCCGGTTATGTCGTTGTACCTACTTGCCGGTTATCTAGTTGTACCGATTTTCAAGAATTTATGCTCATCGCCCTGGCGTCCAATTCAGAAAAAATGTATTGGCCATTTTAAGGTTTTCCTTTCTTTCCAAATTTGTTGAGTTTATGCCTTGAGACATGTGTTCGGAAAAGTTCCAGATCTTTGTTCAGCTGTAAATATTCCATATACTATCATTTTTGATGTGAAAGAAATATCACATGTCTTTCTTACGGGCTCGTATTACCCTTTTCATTTCTCAACTGAAAGTTCGTGTTTATAACTTCTAAAATGAAACATATTTACAATGCAAGAACAAAATTTGGATTACAACTAAATAAAGTTAAATATAATGGAGAATATTTGAAATAAAAAATACGTATAAATATGCTTCAATGCAACATCGGCTATTTCCGCAAGACAAAATTATGCCTCGGATAACATATCGGAGTAGTAATTTACAGAAAAATCATACATTTTGTTCGCCGGAAATTTCTCAGCAAAATAAATAAATAAACAAATAAACCCCAGTCTATCAGGACCACCTGGGCTATTTCTGCATTTGGAGTGACCGTCGGATTCACCGTGATGTTCGGAATAAAAGAAATAGTTCGAACAGTCGTAACTTCATGGTCAATTATTGCTTCGTAAATAGTCAAAATGGTCGAGATTGGAACTATCCATATACATTCCAGGTATGATCCGTAGGACTAACCTCGAAGTTGCGAATGATATGTCTTTATTAAAATGCAATCAAAACTTATGTTTTGATACCCTCGTACTCTTCAGTAGGCATGCATTTTGTGTGCAAGTCGTAAAAAGTATCAGCTTATAGAAAAGTTAATAATTTATTACTGATTACAAATTAGAGAAAAAAAATTTAAAATTAGATTTACAGAGTTGTATATATATGCATGCATGCTTTGTAGTGAACTGAGGTTCAATTATAGGTAAATGTCAACAATCAACAGCAATGTACATCCGTATGAAATAATTTTCCAATTCGTGTATTGCTCCAGACATCCAGTATAGGGAGTTAATGTTGATTTTTGTGTAAGTTTTCTACTTTCGGATTCTATTGTTTTGACTTTTTCTATGACGATATTTTATACACTTTGTTTTTACATCTATCTCTTTCCCAAATCACCGAAATGGAAGTTTCAAGACTGAGGTACTGCATACACCCGTCCCCTCCCACCATACATACACATCATTACATAAAACGGAGGTGTTTCACTCATTACTGTTTCTTGGACCGTACAGACTGAAGGTAGCCATTGTGAATGGTTACTTCTGCTTCAGACCGACATAAAAAA
Organism: Megalonaias nervosa; assembly: GCA_016617855.1. NCBI lineage: Eukaryota > Metazoa > Mollusca > Bivalvia > Unionida > Unionidae > Megalonaias > Megalonaias nervosa. Next base: position 66,551 of record JAECUM010011637.1, on the reverse strand, counting down.
AATTTGCATTATTTAAAAGAAAATGCTCAACTGACAAAAATTTTTTATTTCTATCTTTTTAAAAATGCAGATTACGTAGGTTTTTATTCTGAAAGAAATATATTGGAAAACAGAGCTAAACTGACTATATGTACGGATGTTTCATCGTTATACCTAATTTTCGCTATAGCTGCGGATATTCTGATAGATATTCCAAAGTAAATTTTCTGCCCTTCATTAAAATTCCTTGCTTTACCTATCTCAGCTTTACGCAGCAACCATCTTAATGTTTGTCAAAATATCCCAGTATTGAAAATGCTGCAAACCGATGACTGAATTGCAAAAAGAGAAATAAACGAATAAAGGAACTTTTTAAAACATGATATGAATATCAAATTTGTAGTCATTTTTAGCATTTCCGTATTGATTTCCTCCAAATGTGAATTTTTTTTATTAAGTGCCAAAAAGAATGGATTTTTTTGGCAAGATTTGCACAGTCGTTTTATAAAGTTCGTGTGAAAATTGTTCACGCATGCGTAGATGCTGAAAAATATTAATGTGGTCAATATGTCTTATACTTTATTCACCCATGGATATTTTTCTTTTGAGCATTGTCGCTATTGTGTATAAACAAAACATTGTTTGATGTCGCTTCACTTCTCTATATTTGATAGCACCAAGAATCTAGATAGCATTTCTTGTGAAATAAATAGGATGCGTCTAAAACTTTCATTTAAATATACCCAATGCTTTCACTGATCAGATTCCACAGGGAATACATTAAGTCACAATGCTGTTTGATCCCTTCTCCACCCCTTCCCCACCCTCACCCTCCGCATATGATAGATTATGGTGCACTTGCCCTCCACTCAATAGCGTACTAACGGGGAGGGGAGGGGGGGCTGCGCGGACGGGGCAATTGCCCAGAGGTCATGGGGCGCCAAAACCACGGGCGCCAGCGGTCTTGGAGCGCAAAGAATCCTTTTGGGCCATCATCGTCGCCCGAGCTGCAATTACCTTTAGTACGCCACAGCTTCCACTCGACATGAAAGTGTTACTGGTCGGTGAATCTACGAGTTCTTTTAATATCTTGGTATTTTTTTGATAAAATAAATTGAAAAAGGAGTACGTTTACACGAAATAATTATATATTATACGTCACTTAGCAAGTATTTTGCAAGTGTATCTGATAAAATAGCTAAGCTGCATGACTCTATATTTATCTGTTAACAGGAGTGATTTTAACGCGAAACGCCAGATAAATGATAAACGGTAGGGATTTTTTTGTGTGTGTTTGGTTTCCAGTCATAAAGAGTATTCCCCCATACTGTCGCTGGTGCGCGCCACAGGAGCGGCCTAAAGACCGTGATTTCTCCTCAGGGCCGACAGTTATGAGATAACCGAGCAAGAGAATATGACATTTGTGGTGGCAGAAGCGAGAAAACTATAGATATACATCAGTTACCAGGACAGTCGACTTGTAACAGCATAACTGCTGTTGGAAACTCCCTTGGCCTGGAAACGGAGGACCCCACACAATGTTTATTTTAAGCAAAAACTGTGTATCATTCAATCCTCTGTAATTAAGCTGCGTGAATATATGATTCCACGGCACGGAATACGTGCGAAACCGTAAAGTCACTCCATTTCCGGTGCGTAGGGTACGTTTAAAGTAACTTATGGCTACTTGTTGCTATGAAACATGACATTTTGCATGTTAATGTTTAGGTCAGCCGTGCTTGTGCTGACTACAAGATTCCATAATGTTTTCTGTCAACATAAATGGGCGTAGATTCTGTCAATATGTTTTCTTTTCTTTTTAAAAAAACAACATAATTTACAAGGTATGATTGACTTTCATTGCAGGAGGTCAGTGATGTGCGGGGTCAGAGTTTGTTAACATCTAATTACTTATGATGTAGAGTCTTTGGACAACATGCTTTAAAACTGCCAAATATTATTAGTTTCCTTTTATTCTCATGAAGGCTGTGGTGGGCAATAAACATTTATATTTCAAAACTACAATACTGCCATGAATCAACATACCTTAGACAGCAAAAGGGTCGGAAGCAAGTTCACAATTCTTACAGGTCCTTCTGTAGTATGCAAAAGCAAATTCTTTCGTTTTTATTACACAAAAAAAATTTCGAACATAAATGTTTTCCTTTTTCCTCTTGCATGTTTTGTTTTCTTCACTTCCAGTGCTAATTTCTTTAATTAAATTGTATGCAGTTTATCATATGCTGATGGGAGAACATTGAAACAGGGGTTAAGTCTGTGTTTGAAATGAAATACTTAGGAACAGCCGAACCCGTTAAATAAAAACGGATTTCACTGCTGAATGAAATTAATGATGCTGACTCCGGGTTTGTAGTATTTGTCTCCGTTCGATACAGTTCTTGGCGAACCTAGTCACTTTGAAATATACTTCAAGAACTGTATTGACATGATGGTGCACATGGGTTAGCATCGGATCCATTCTCAACGCGGTTGGAAAAATGTCCAGTACTGTACTAATTTCGATGGGTGTTTGAAATATACATTCGCGGAAGACAAACCAAGGGAACAAGGACAGTTTTGAAGAGTAAAGTATTGGATGAATGGTCAACTGACCCAGCGAAAAATTTTAATCTTCATTTCAACCGTTCTTAAATATTTTTACTTTTCCTAACGTCACATTGTAAGAAATATAGAGAAGAGGATAATTTTGCAGACAGGCCGAGCCAGAAACCATGCGATCTCTAAGTTTAGGGTTTGGTATAGAAACTTTCAATAAAGGAGGCGTCAGATACAGCGGAACTATGAATATATTCCTTTTCTTGTTTGAGTAAATATTTCTCATTGAACCACTTTTTCTCCGCACTGTCTTGAAAGGATCTTTCAATCTTAAAACCGTTTAAGTCTTTCGGAGTCCAAAAGCTTAAGCAAAATTTGACGACATTTCAAGGTTTCAAGGTAAACAAAATCTACAACCCGAATGAGAACTGCAACATTCGTTTGCACCGGAAGACATGGCGACAGCACTCTGTGAACCTTTAACGTCTATCATAAAATATCTTTTTCATTCATATTTGGTCTCGAGAGAGGCAACATATAAATTTTCCAACGAAGGCCTTGGGGCAGAAACGTCAGGCGCCGTCTGAGATACAACTGCCTGTTCCACTGTCCAAACACCATTCGAAATCATCAGCGAGTAGGGTGCAGAGAAATGAATGTCTTTCCAGCTTCGCGGAGCGACAGGAAGTTAGGCACGTGCTTCTCAACCTAATCTGTTTGATTGAATTCAACGTGACATTAAGTGTCTCTACAATCATTGGACCTTTTAAATGCAGATCTTGTAAGAAAAACATTGGCAAGACATTCGAAGTTTATTGCAGAGATTTTGCTGACTATTTTCGATGACCTTTTCCCATCAAGATGTCATGGGTAAACACAAAGCTATAAATATGTAAAACCTAACGCTGGTACGTGTCAGTCAACGACATATATGCAGATCGTGGCTTAAAGTGATGCGATTGTTCAAAATTTGTCCCCCAGTTTCCCAGTTGTACTTAAAATATCCATTTCAAAATACAAACTATATGTAATATTTTAAATAATTAAAACATAATTTTAAAGGAAACCAGTAATGTCTTTATTCAGTGGACCAGTCTTTGGATCTTTTCACACGTACTGAACACAGATCTCAAATACAGGCTCCGAGTCCAAACTATTGAAACTTTTTACTGGCTACCTTTGTAATTACACGTCATGGTTGTTTAGAGTTTGATTTGTTTAGCTAGATGACAAATTTATATTAGAATGGACGCAACAGAAACGTGATATCAGACTTTAGAATTTTGAGTTTGCGTTTTGTAACAAACATTTTGTAACAAACATTTTGTAACAAAGGATGACCTAGATGATTGAATGTCTTTCTCGGCATTCACTAAACGCCTGAACATGAGTATCCACTGAAACCCAATTATTAAATTAAATTATTTTTTTGAAGAATTTACTTATTATGAAAAAAAGACTTCTAAGATGCAAAAGTTCTAAATCAGTAGTCGTTGGATACGGGGGTCCACTTTTATCAAAAGTTCTATCGGCTAAATCAGTAGTCGTTGGATACGGGGGTCCACTTTTATCAAAGTTCTATCGGCTAAATCAGTAGTCGTTGGATACGGGGGTCCACTTTTATCAAATGTTCTATCGGCTAAATCAGTAGTCGTTGGATACGGGGGTCCACTTTTATCAAAAGTTCTATCGGCTAAATCAGTAGTCGTTGGATACGGGGGTCCACTTTTATCAAATGTTAATCAACGTAATGCATTCCTGTGCAACAATATTTGCACTCAAATTGATAAGTTTTATGAATATGAGTCACATCTTTCAATATTACTAAAATGGAGTACGTTGACGTCAAGGGTAAATATCGCCTACCGTACTCTATCCACGAAAGAAAGAATTGAGAGAGGAGCGATGAAATGTCCTTCTACACTTTCTCACATTCAATTGTTTAGATATTTTAGAATGATATGTACGATGGTAGAGTGAATATGGTTACCTCTAGTTCACTTCTATCTAATAAACAGAGAAGCGAACGAATGTGAAATTACCATCTGATTGGTTCCAATAAATTTATAATATTCGACAACTGTGCTTTTTATCGAAAAGTATGTTTTAATTCCGTTTCATTCTTGTTGCAGAATTCGATAAAGCGACGTTTAATTACCAGAGGCTATTAAAATATTCCGGATCATTCATTCATTATAACAGGATTTTATTTATAACTGAGTAATCTATTCCTAAACACGTTCGTTCGAGAAAGTATGTCCAAGAATTCGTAAAAACGAGGTTTTCTGTTTTAGAGAGATTCCTGACATTGCTTTGTATTGCATACATGGTACACTCTCATTACTAAAGATACACGCCTTTCAGCATTAGTCCCTGCCTTATGACAATCGTCAACATCGTCGATGGTTTTTTTGCAGATCATAAATTGGTCATTTGAGTCAGAATTACCACCGATGACCAATATGAGAACAATATTGGTAATGTACTTGGCAAAAGTCGAGCCAAAAATGTTACCGAAGAAACAAAACTGCGACAATATTCTCATAAACGTCAGTGTCACTTACGTTATAAAAATAAGTAGGTTGTCAAAGTGTCACCCTTGCTGACCCCGACAAATTAGATTGAAATGCTACGATGGGTTGAGAAGATAACTACAAAGGTACAACCGTCGATCAGATTAGGATGGTATATTTAGTAACAATATGCTGATTATAGTAACTAAAACAATGCAAAAATAGATACTGCTGTGAAGCTTGTGCACACGTAAATAGTCATTTAACATGCAAATGTCTGGTCTCTACTTTTGTTTTTGATAACGGTTTGCAATTTCTGTTGTATGCATTATAGTACATTTTTTCTCAGATTCCTTGTTTTCTTTTGATCCGACTATTTAGTTATCTGTTTCCTTTCCATTTATTAAGTTATCAATTAACACCAAAAGGACTACAACGTTTATTTATCGTCAATGCTGATTCTAAACCTAGATACTAGATATTTAAGTTATAGTACAAAGTATTAGTGCATGCTTTTGTAATGAAGTTATAATTTGCTATTATATGAAGTCTTTTTTATTTTATTCAATATTTTTATTTATTTGGGAAAATCATTATTTTCCTTGTCCTAACAATTAAGATTTTACAGTAAAATAAACCAAACTGAAGATTAAATTCGGATATAATTTCAAATTAGAAAGAATAATGCAAGTGAAAATGTTTTCCAACTTTTGCTAAAGTAAATATTTAATTGGGGCAGCTTCTTCTGGAAAGAGATTTGTATAAAATAACAAACATAGGGTTGCAGAAAGATGCATATCTGAAATCAAGGATATTTCTTGGATTTTTTTTAAAAAACGAATATTAAAATACCGGAAATCAGTCATTGTTAAATCAGTCAGTCAATCATTAGGTAGATAAATGGGTAGGTGGGTAATTATGGGTAGGTAGGTAATTGTGGGTAGGTAGTGAGGGGATTAGTATAAGTTTTAGGCGTAACAGGCATTTATTTGCAATGAGATTGAGATCTCTGTTAAGAAAATAGTAATATGTTTTGGCTGTTAAACTTCCTGTCGATATATGTTTGTACAAATGATGCCGATCTGCCATCAGATTTGGTTGTCGTTACTAAAATTATAAAACTTTTAAGCACATTCTTCTCTTGAGCTGCTAATAGAATTTAACAAATTTAACAGAAAGCAATCCGGCATTAAAATGTTTCAGTATTTTAAACGATGCAGATTCCTCATGAAATATGACCGCGTTACTGAAAACCGAAAAACTTTCCAGCTTCTTCTAAAATAATTATGCAAATTGGACTAAATTTGAAAGAAAGCATTCTGCCATAAAGCCTTTCCACTGTATACGAATTTTGATGATCTGTCAGCAGTTATGGACGCCTTTACAAAAAAAAATTAAAAAAATAGTCTGTTCTCAACAACTAGTGAACAGAATGTACGCACATTTGACAGCAAGCATCGTTGAATTACGGCCTGTCAATTTTGTACACATGCTACCGTTCCGATATAAAATATGGCTATGATACTTAAAATAAAAAGACTTGTAAATTACTTCTTTTCCAAAGCTGGTCAACAGAAGCATCCTGGCACAGTCCTACAAAACGTTTTGTATGCCCTTTTTTCACCCACAATCGCTGCCATTTACTCAATATAGAAAAGAAATTAAATGTCCCAAATGTCTGATTTTTTGGCCAACTGTCCTGACATTTCTCTTAGGTATATGTCTGTCAGGTGAGCGATCTCAGATCTCTTGTTTGCTAATTGCTGATTTCTAGAGTTGTGGCAAAATCTATATTTGAGAATTTTGCCGAAATATATTGGCAATCAATAAAGTAGAACTGTTTCTTTTATTATTGCATCAATGATGTTACACGCAAACTTTCTGATCTCTTTATACAAAGGTTAAAGCACTAATGAGTAATTTTTCAGCTAAACAAGATTATATACTCCTCTTCTTGACCTAGGTCGCAATTACCATTTTCTGAAAATACTCTGTCACTTAATGGAAACTAACATTTTAGAGATTTCTAAAGTCAGAATCGAGACCAAAAAAATATTTACCATTAACAATGATCTGGATATTTAATCCACAGTCATAGAGAAAATGTTAGCTATGTATTCTGTTACTTACGAAATAAATGTCACTGGTCAGGTACACAGTAAAACTTGATTTTCGACAAGAACAAGTACAAAATATAGACATAGATGTAGTCGCTAAGAGAAGTCAACAAATAATATAAATATATATATATATATATATATATGTATGTATGTATGTATGTATGTATGTATGTTGGTGGACACCTATTTAAAGGGGGAAATTTAGTAGCGATATAAAACCCAACGTGGTTAAATGCATGTAAACAATCAAATAACATCTTTGCAAGCATTGATATACCCATTTAATTGAAGTATGTTCCTAAATGGTGACGCCTTAATGCTCAACGGCGTTTTTTGATTTCTCCATTTGGACTCTTGACATTATCGTTAAGGTTCGTGGCCTTATAAAATCTCACAAGATTCCCAGATTATTTAGATCTGTAAGTTCCAATGTAACAACATCATTAATATAGTGTGTACTAACAAGAAAGTCCGTAATTATATTTTCCAACCATTTGCTTCGCATCTCCAGAATCAGGAGGCATGGGAGATGACTCTTCTTTTTTACATTTCGAGACTCTCAGATTTAAAATTGGGTTCATCTATACAAATTTCGATAGTGGGAATAAATAAAGGTCGACTAGTCGATTTATGTAGCTGCTCAAGTAAAACTGAACATGAAATCATGACGTCTTCATGCATGAAATCATGACGTCTCCATAAATGGAATCATGACGTCCCCATAATTTTAATCATGACGTTCCCAATTCATGGAATCGTGACGTCTTCATACATGAAATCATGACGCCCCCTTACATGGAATCATGATGTCTCCATACATATAATCATGACGTCTCCCTGTATGGAATCGTTGAGTCTTCATTCGTGGAACGAACTGAGAAATGAAATAGTTGTGAAGTTTCATGATAACACATGCTATTGTAACAATCCTGTTTTATCAGATCTATGAGATATGTGATTTATTTACGACTTATAACGTCACAGGCATTAGCGCTAACGTCAAATATTAAAGTCAAGAAGTCAAAGATGAGCGCTCTGACGTCCTCGGCTGGTATCTTCTAAGACCTAGCTCAACATTTGTGATTGAAACTCTTCATCTGACGTCCCCATTCCAAGTCAATGTCTTGGTAACATGAAAAAATCAAACTAATCAGCATACGCCAAGTTTAACAGTCTTTATTTATTTAGAATATGCATTTAATTAAAAATGACATGATAATGTTCCTGCGCACGTGACCGAAACTCCATTTTGATTTGCTTTGTTTCACTTTGTTTTGGTACGTATCTCGTTTCTTTCAAGTCTTAAATCTAAAAAGAAAAACATGTGCATGGACCTGTATTGTTCAAATGCTGAGTGAGATTCAAATTTACTCCTCACCCACCCTCCTTTTTGATTCACTGACATATCGCGACACTTGTATTGCACGATTCCAAAATGCTGTTATGATTAAAGAAGAATTTGATATTTCGCACTTAAAGCAATAACTACGCAGAAACAGTGTGATCAATTACTTAAATGAAAGCGATATGCACAATATTTGTTCTGTCACGCCGTCCCGTGTTTGAATTGCAACTGGATATGACCTATGATTGTTTAGTCCTATTTGTAAAATGCCCTGGAGGTTTTGTGTAGCTATTCTCAGGGGCGAGGACGCGCGAGAAGTTTGTTCTAGTGATAATCCTGACGCCAGTCCCCTAACTTTTATCGAATTATGAATGGTAGGTAAACACTTGAAAAATTATCGCACCTGCCGAACAATTAGAAACCGTTTTATTAATTATTTTATAAATATATCACCAATGTAAATTCATCAAATACAGCTCGCGTGACACACTGATCTAAGGTAGGCAAACTACATGGCGACAAAACCAAGGCAGAAAATCGGTTGCGGAGTGGATTGATGGCTCGCATTAGTCGGGAAAGTGACATGTGTACATACTGTATGATAGATCCGCAATTCGCTTCGGGTCAATATCCCGGAAGAACACTTAAAAAGGGTTTGCTGGGAAATTGAAGGCACGGTCTCAATCATTTAATCCATCATCTGCAATTGCACTGTAAACAAAGGCAGTAATTATCGAAAAATTACATCTACTTACCGAAAGTGGTCTCTAAGTAAACCCGTGGGACAGGCAAGCATTGATTTAATTGCATGTTCAGCGGATTGAGGGTGTCTGTTAGTCGCCACTTTGTATCACCTTGAACTACCCATGCGGATTCAGAGATGTGCAATAGGCTGAATACACACTTCTGCAGGTCCTATTATGAAAGGACTTAAGTAACTTTTTTTCCTGTTGCATTCATCATGTAATGGAATTTCAACTGAGAACTTTCTTCCGCTTTTTCTGGAGAAGAAAATTTAATCTTATATTTTAGGTACCACGGTGGCTCAGTAGTTTAGGCATTGGACTTATGACCAAAAGGGCGCAGGTAAGACACCTACAGTCCAAACATCCTGGCTCGACTATAGTGATATGTCCTTGGGGAAGGCACTTAATTTCAGTCGCCTAGACAATAAATTTTAAAGTGTTTCTGTTTGTTAAAAATAATTTTTAAAAATTTAAAAAAACGAATACATTGCATTTGAAGATTTTCTCCTTATTTGCCTTCATCTTTATTTTTAATGTCTTTATGAGAGAGCGTTTGCAAAAACTTTACATTTAACTTTTGTCTAATGATGGCTATTTCATTTTGTCCGGAGAAGTCTGTCTTCGTTTGGATTTTGGAAAGGTGTGTGACTTCGTCCATTTTACATGCATTCTTTAGGTCGACACTATATGACCAAAACTCTTGCAATATTCCGGTAAACCTTACACATACATACATACATACATACATACATACATACATACATACATACATGCATACATAGCGGCAACAACTGCCACCATAACACCAGCACAGGACTTGGTCGTGGAAATGGTTTAAGATAGTAGGAGCCGATTTTGAAAAGTCCTTGATTTGTTTTCAAACCCAACAGGACCATTCCGGTGGCCAAGTGGTTAGAGCATTATCCTGGTGTCAGGATAATGTGACTGGGTGGGACATCATGCTACATGTCTGCGGCATGATGCCCCAGTTATAGACATTACTATAAACTGCCACGCTGCAGACATCGTAGCAATGTGACTGAAAAATGTTAAAGCTACCTTAAAATTCCGAATCACACACACACACACACACACACACACGCGCGCGCACACACACCCAACGGCCCTTTTCGGGGCCACTCATATCTCCCATAAACGAAATGTTATTCACTATTACCAGATAAAAAAATAAAAGAATAGAAGTCCCAAATCCCTTAAGAGAAAGTAGCTGAATTTATTATCGACATTTTGGGGTCTGTGTTGGCTGAGTTGAAAGAGTAGTGACAAGCTCAAGATCAAGATCTCACGAGAGTTTTTTCATTCACGAGAGTTTGAAATCTCGCGTCTTGATCGAATTTAGTACACCTGCTGAATTTACATCTACCAAAATCGTTGACATAATTCAACACGTTGAGCAATCGAATGATGAGATTAATGTGAAAGATGGAAAAGACACCCTCGGGGCCGTAGAGAGCCATCACGGGTCCTGGGGTAAGAAACACCTGGGCCTCTCCTAGTTCTTCTTCAAGCAAAATTTTTCTTTTATAAAATTAAAAAGTGTTGTTCGGCCCTGGCACCCTTACGGGCCCGGGCTCCGAGGATATATCTTTGTCGGCCCTGGACACCCTCAGTATCATACACGCTTCATCTCCTTTGGGTAGCACTGGAACGGAAGCGATTGTAGAAAAGCATTAGTAGATCTGACAGATCCAAACAACAGAAAGAAGCAGAGTCCCTTTTGTAACAAGAAGGAATTTCGAAAGACGCCGTGTGTGGACCTCATGAAATGGTGAAACTGCGTGATGTACTAGCCCCACGCTATACGTTGACAGTTGACGCTCAAGTCATTTGTGGACATCTCGTGATTGGTAGACCCCATTTTCCAGACGGAAAATAAAGTAATCTTTATTATGACCAAAATTAGTTCGCTGAAATTGCAAAGGATTTCTTGGACAAAATGTTACCACTGTGACAAATGTGATCCAAGATTCAACAATCGGGAGCAACAGATTCATTGTGGACAGCGATGTAACGGTTGTTTGTGTTCCTGGGTAGAGAAATGATTCAATGTCATGCCTGCAGACGAACATTTGTGAGTCATGTTTGTTTCGACCAACATCACTTGAAACAAATCCAACAACGAAAAGTGCTTATAAATTATTCGACGTAGACAGTAGACAGAATGTTCATACCAATTCCAACGATTCACACGTTTGTTCATGATGGAAACAATGTCATGTTTGCTATCAAGTCGACGATCTGGATCATCAGTGTTACATTTAAAAATATGACGACGAACCTGATGAATTATCAGATTACCAAAACAACAACAACAAAAAGAAATGGAGCCATCTCATGGGCTTTTAAAGTTTTTACTTTGGATGTTCTTATGACGTTGGGATTCAGATTCCTCACTTGCTCATCGCGCGTGCTGCAAACATACTGAGGTATCTGTATGTTATCATTGTCGGAACTACAGCGGGCTCTCGGGTGGACGTGAAAAAATATTTTGTGGCTCCATTGCTCCTACTGATTTCGCTCTGTGGGTTTTGGATCCCACAGATGAAAACTGGGATGAAGACTACGTCATTAATATAGTGATCTCTCACAACTTTTCAAGGTGTGACCGTGACGTTCTTTTCAAACATTTTTCAGAACAAGTAACCGAGTTTCCAAAAGTCACCATTAACTGAAGCCAAGATCGTTTCCATGAAATGTACAGTTTAAATAAATGTTTGGAATGACGTAAATGGCTATATTCCTCACTTTTTCAATACCGAAGAAAATCAACACCTCATGCCCCCACAGTTAAGTGATGCACCCTGAACAGAAAAGCGGGAAGCCTTTTACTCCTGCCATCAATACCATGCTTCATACCCTTTTGATTTTCAAGAACAAGTGCTAAAGTATTGTCGGTATTGTTGATATTCTACGACGTAGTCGTGAAAAATTTCGACAGGCATATCTCGAGCATGGGGGTATGGTGTTCATACCGTACGAGTATCGCCCATCAGTATACAAATGAGAAAGTTCCATGGAAGGAATATCATTTGGAGCTTACAGAGAATCGTGGAAAAGAGTATAGGAATACACGATTCCTGTAGATTTACTCGATTAGTATCAATTGAAGACGTTTACAGGGAAACCGCCAAAATATCTGGCGGAAAACATTCCCAGAGATTTTACTAGAACAGAATCTGTGTATATGGGAGAAGAGAGAAAGTAAAAAGAAAAAACTTCATGAATAGAAATCTAGTGACTCAATATACTATGAACATACCCAGTAGTCTCCTTGCAATTACTACATACGCTTGTATGTAATTAATTAAAATTGACGTCTTGGCTCCTGGATACGAAATTTAGTTCACCAAGTTTGTTTGGAATTTGGAACGTGACCCATCACGACCACAATAACAAAACCCCATACATTGGATAGTGTTGTGACCCACCTGAAGTAAAGCGCAATTATTTAAACAGATAATAACAAAAGAACATTTTTGAAACTCACTCTCACCTAGTCATTCATATGAAAGACAAATTAGAACATTAAACATGCTTATTGACTAAATGTCTTGTGTCTTCTGCGGACGTATCAGAAGTTTCAAAGCAATTCTAAAGTTGTGGCTGCATCCAACGTGATTGACGAATGGTTAGATCGTCCAAATTGTGAGGCACTGTATCTTTGCCATCCTTACAAATATTGATTAATGGACCCAGCTGTTCAGGCAAAATCGAATTTGTAAAATATTGACCGAACGCAAATCACTTTTGTTAGATAGTTCTCCATAACGCATCTTGTGGTGTTGCAGTGAGTGGCAAACGGCATACACGTTACTGAAAGACAGTAAATGAGAATCTATGTTTTTAATCGGACAGATCCTCCAACGCATCTTGTTATTATCGACATGTTACTAGAAGATGAAAAAGAAAATGACTTTTGGTTTGCACGAAAATAACATCATCACAACACATCACATTACACAAAATTTATTCCAGCCAAGTAAGGGACATCACACGATCAGGCTCAATGTTAGTTCTGCGGTGTTGTTTTAAAGTCATAGTACTGGCTCAACAATTGTTAACGCTGTGGTTGAATTATCTGCCACAGACTTACTGATCCATTTGAAACCTACCACCCGATATTGTTTGAGATTTCGTACCAATATGTTTTACGATTGGTGTCAAGAAGTAATATCTAGCAATTTACACCTGTTGAGGTGGTTTGCTTTGACTGCAGACATGTTGCTACAAGGAATTATTCACATTCGTCATCGAATACAACATTGTTTCCAAAAGCTCAAAGCAGCCTCGACGTAAATGGACGATCTTAGAATCGATGCCAAAATATAATGAAAGGTGAATGCTTAGAAGGAGCAGTTATTCGTTCACCTCTGCGATGGAATCCCAATGCCATAGGAGAAGCTAAAAATAAAAATCCAACAAACAGACAAAGAAAATGAAGTGGCAATGAGTTCAAACAACTCCACATCAACCTCTCCTAGGAATAAAACAAACGAACACACAAAATTGATATAAAATGTTTATAAAATGTACCACTTCACTATCAAGAAAAAGAGCGAGTACTGCGGCTAGAACTCTCTTGCCAACTAGAAAAGAAAATTTAAAAAAATAGAAAAAAGATGCGATCACCCCTGAACAGACATCATCATCATCGTCATCGTCATCATCATCATCATCATCATCTTCTTCTTCTTCTTCTTCTTCTTCTTCTTCTTCTTCTTCTTCTTCTTCATCATCATCATCATCATCATCATCATCATCTTGCTCGTCGGACACGTAAAGCAATGCGATCCAAACTAACACACGAAGAAAAGAACATCTGAAGTCGGTTGACTTATTTAGCAGCAACGACATGGACACACGTTTGGCAAGCATTTAATGCATTCCTGTCCAAGTGAATGGTACAGACAAGTTCAAAAGCTTTATCATGCAGACAAAGCCAAACTTAACCAGTTTTTGCGTCTTCAATATTCAATACATAAGATAGCAAAAACAATCGACTTACACGTTACACAAATCCATTCGAGGAAAATTTCCAAGACGTCAAACGAAAATAGCAAGAACTGACCATGCAAGCTGATTTAACAGATGTGCCTCATTTGGTTTCCTACAATTGATGTTACAATTATTTGCTTTCTATCACTGATATGTTATAAAAATCAGCTTTGGTGGTTTCTTTGACTTTAAGTTCGCCATTAGTGAAAGTTTTGAAAATGGTCTTGAAACCATGTGATTAACATCTTCTGCAATGGCAATCTGACAAAAGGTACCAAATTTTTAATCAACCTTTAACAAAAGAAATTGAACAAATGACAAATTAATTTTTTTCACCACTGAAAATCCTGAAACCAAAGCAAGTGTCGGTGGGCGTTTTTAAAGATCAGTATACTCCAAAAATAACCATAGACGCGTTACAACGTCTGATGAAAGCCTACAACCAATCGTACCATCGTTGTATCGCATGTTCCACAAAACGATGCGGCAGTGTTTGATCGATAGTTTAGAACGTATGAGACATCAAAGAAGAAATGTTAAATACAGGAGAATGGGTTCGTATCAGAAAAACACAAGACACTGTTTTACGATATTTCCTGAAATGGACGAAGGAAATTTTTTGTGTCACAGGATAGATGCATGGACGTAAACCGCCCCTCGATGACTTGGATGATATGACCTGCGAAGTTTTAAAAGGAACCTTGACTTGCCCAAGTTACAACGATGTTTAAAAAGGGACTTTTAATTTTCCCAAGCTACAACGAGTGTCCAAGAAAGACAGCAGCTTGCATGATATCGAAATCATTCACAATCAAAGAAGACATAAAATGGGTAAACGTCATATCCTAGAAGTGAAAATTCATTGGATAGCTTGTCCACCCAGTTCGATTTTTAGATTGCATCATCGCATATCATCGAATATGAAAACAAACAGAAGTCACAAACATGCCGTTAAACACTGCATCCCCTTCTTCCACTTCATCACTCCAGGAGCTACAGAAATAAAACAACAACAGTAGTAATTGTGGTGTAGAGAATGTTCCTAAGAATCAAACCGTCTTTTTCTGTCCGATCTTAGAGGTGTATTGTGTAATTGGAGCAGTCTTTGGAAGCCAGTCTTTGGAAGCCAGTATTTGCAGCAATGGGATAAACAGCTGTGGATTATTTTATTCAGCAGTTCTGTTGACTACGTTCTTCACAATCCTTCGTTGAAACATACCGAAAATCCCAATCTCTTATGCAAATATACCGACAACGCCAATCACCACAACTCCAGTTACAACAACCGTCTGGAACCGTTGCAGAATCATTCTCCTTTGACATCGTGTGACTGGACAACGAAGTCCATTGTTATTTCAAATGAAATCAGTTTCGTTATAGAAATAGTATACGAACATGTACAAGAACACTGGAATTAAAAGGATAGGGGCTATTTTGTTAAAGCAAATTAGCAGCGCCAGCCAATCCCCGATTGAATATGTATGACATGATAGTTCCTGCAGGATATTGTTCTGATGCCTGACATCTGGTTGATTCGATTTTAACTGTCATCAACGATCAGTTTGGCAAAGCACTTGATAAAAATAATAAATATGTACTGATCGACTACCGCCTTTCATCTCATCGTCTAAAATTGGATTTATGTGATACCAAAACGATGTCCGTTTCATTTTATCCCTGTTTGTTTTCTGTTCTCTGTGGAAACAAAGATTTCACTCAAACAAATAACATCATCAATAACAACGAATTTTCAAGTATTTTCGATACCATGTACCAAAATGCAGTTTGACAAGGATAACATGGTTTGAAATATTCTGCTTTGACGATCCAGAATGTGCCAATCGATAAACATAGTCACAAACAAGCAGAGAAAACTGTGTTGATTCAGATATGAAAAGGACTCTTGTCCCCAAGAAATACCTACAAATTCACATTACTGTTGAAGGCATTGAGTCATCCTCCACGCAGCGGCAAGGACAAGGCACAAAGAGACATTAAAAGCCATTAAGACCTTAGTGACACAGCAAGAAAAAGAATGAAAGGAGGAAAACCGTAAGAGATTTGGACGTTTTTGATTAATGAAAAGATTTTTACGAATGTGTCAAGACAGACTAGATCTGCTTGCCATGCCTCCAACGATGATGACGATGCAAATCCCAATGAGTTGAATTTTATCCCGTGATGTCTCTGACGACATCAGCTCCAACCGAGTTTGATATCAATGGGCAAACCGATTATTACATCGATCTAAATAACAGTTACTAATATATCAAAGTAAAAGTCATCAAAACCGACGTCACCAATTTAAAAAGTCATCAAAACCGACGTCACCAATGTTCAGCGAAGTGGATTTGTGCCTGAGCAACTAAAACTGGTCAGCAGCATCATCTCGATGCTTATGTGGTTGAGCAAGTTCAGTGACACAGTTTTGATTGCTGATGATGACTCAGATTACTATGTAGGACTTAATGATCGACTAAAGAAAATCAACAAGGAAGTAGGTTAGGAATGATGATGGATCGTTTGTTTTGTAACATGTTGTTGCAATGCAAGTATTCGTTTAATGGCATGGATGTACGTCCGAGACTGAATCGAAGAAGTTCCGTCTTCCATTGGATGATTTGTGCTAGCATCGAAAAGTCCGGACTCTACGTTCGACGTGAGGAAGTCTTACCAAAAGCTGGAACGACATCAGTCAAGTTCTACCCCGCAACACAATCAAGTATCGCATACGAGACTTGTGGAAGTCAGAAATGTTTCCCATTGACTCTTGACTTTGATTCAGAATCTTTCACCATGTCTTCCAGGGTCAGGTACCGAAATGTTTTCATCACTACGATGTATCAAAGATAGGAGTAACTCCGGTTGGCCATACGTTGAGTACAAGACCATTTGAACCTAATATGCCAAGACGAAATACTTCAGCTCTTACTTTAGTCTGTTTGAATCCTGTAGGCCACTCTCAAATATAGAGCCTATACAAATATGTTATAACATAGTTAGTACACTTGACATATAATGTGTGCAATATAATATATTTGATATGCCAACGTGTTAACATATCACTTTATGTAAACCTTCTTGGTCCGAATAAGTCCATGAAATTATTGCGCATTGTTCACTTTGCTGATTGGCCGTGATCGTGAGAATTTTGCTTACTTCCACTTTCTGGGAATTTATTTACTTTTGTTTTGCTATTCCTATCAACATTTTGGCGACCATCTTTAGAATAGATTTGTCCAAAAGGCATTGGGGAAAAGGATTACATCTGTCAGAATATAGCCAATATACCCCTCAGGGGCTCGTTACAAATAACATTAAGGGTTAATGGGCAGAAGACTGATGGGGGTGGGTGTCCAATCCTGTTAATGTCACCCCACCACTGTGACGGTTTAATTGTTAACCTATTTAAGTAAATAAATTCACCTTTGTTTCGAAAAGAATGCTACAAATGCCACCCTCCCAACCGATAGAAAGCTATCCAAGCACATCATTCTTTCAAATTAAACAATGCAAATTTCTGGTCACAAATACATTAAATCTGAATTTACTGTACTCAACAGCATCTTTAGTCTAGAGTTAGTACAAACTTATACATCCAGTAATCATCCCGACACATGAATATACAACAGCTGTAATGCTAGTTTTTTCTCATGTATACAAAACTGCATCCATTGTAATGGAATTGACACACTTTTGGAAGGTGTAATCATTGTAGAACTTCTCATCAAAATCTATGTATAATGGTTCTTCTAGCCTACCTTTAGTCAACTATGTGATATCACACAAGAATTTCCATCGGAGATCCAGTGTTGAAAAAGGATGTTGTTCGTATCAAATGTTCGATTGATCTGGAAGAATATATGTTCTTTGAACTATAATCTGTAAAATAAATATACTTTTAAATGTTCCTGGTTAAAGCTGCCCATTATCAATTCGACTAGCTTCTGGGTTTAACTTTTACACGCATCAATTTAAAGATACGGCGCCCGAACCAGAATGAACAATACTATTTCTTCTTCTTTCTCTCGAAATTATTTCCACTGAAATAAAAACTATATGATTAAAGAATTTTAAATGGGGAATGGTTTTCTATTAAATTTATGAAATGAGTTGAATAAGTTCCAGCTTTTGCGAGCAAAGACTCGCAAATGCTGGAAATTATTCAACTAGGTTCATAAATTCAGTATTAAATCGTTACGTATTTGAGAATCTCTTTTTATCACATCGTCGGTACACTATACATATAGTATGTGCAGTTTTATATTTTTTATATGAAAAGATGTTAAATATCACGTTATGCGATCTGATTATTCCAAATAAGCCGATGAAAATGTGCGCAGTGTTCTATTTACTGATTGGTTGCGATCGTAGGTAAAATTTAATTACCTACCTACTAGAACTTTTTGTTTTTACTATCACTACTAACATTTCGGCGGCCATGTTTTCGAATCAACTGCCCAAAAGGGAAGTTTGGAAAAAATGTCACGTCTGTCTGAATATGACCCATTTACCTCCACATAGGTTGTTACGTCATCATTAGATTATCATGCACTGAAACCTCAAACAAGAACAAGAACAGCAACAAATAAAACTAAGGGAATTGGTCAATTGATAGCGTGCGTGTGGAAAGGGTGCAGGTAAACCTGTAACATGGAATCCGTCCTACATACAGGCGTGACTTAAATGTTAGCGTATATTAGTAAACAAACTCACATCTGTTCACGTAAGAACGAGGACATAAACCGGCCTCCATACGTATAGAATGTCATCCAACCACAGAATGTTTACGCCTTAAAATAGCTCTTATCATGTGATGCAATTCCGAATTTTTCTAGGTCAACTATAGTCTACTGTCCTAAATCGAATAATGGCATTATCCGGTCACAACTACATTGCTGTAAATCTGGAATATCTGTATCCATAATCATCCCTTCAGCATCCAGCAATTCAAATGTTTAGAAGTGAAATTCATAGTGACACACTCTTGCTGTTAAACGTTTCTCTAAATTATCTAAAACTATGTGACATCATATTGAACTTGCAGATAAATTCTGTGTTGAAAAGTTATGATCTTTGAGTCGAATATTCTATTTATGCGGAAGGACGGTGGCTGTTTGACTTATAATTGGTACAAGTTAAACTAAGAAAATTTACTAGTTATGGAACAGCGCAAAACAATTCCAGGGACCACATTTTACTCGCAATAAATGAAAGGTGCATCATTTGAGTCAGAATGAATGAAATTATTTCTTCTTCTTTCACTCCTATTTCCATTAAGATAACTTTCTTCTTCTTTCACTCCTATTTCCATTAAAACAGAAAAATTGTGATAAACAGAATCTCAAATTGGTAATGATTTAATATTGTTTAAATTTATGGAACTTGTTGAATAATGTCCAGCGTTTGCTTGCCAAGGCCCCCCAAAAGATTGGCATTATTCAACTCGTTTCATAAATTCAGTATTAAGTCATTTCCCATTAAAATTCTGTATGTATGTTGGTACACTTTGTCTTCAGTGTGTGCAGTTTCATATTTTTGATATTATAACATGTGAACGTATCCCTTTATGTGATTCCTTCTAGTCCAAATAAGCCCATGAAATTGCTGTGCAGTATTCTCTTTTCTGATTGGCTGCGATCCTGGAAACACTTTTTTAACTCCGCTGTCTGGAATGTTTTGTTTTCAATGAACATTTTGGCAGCCATTTTCGATTCGAGTCACTAAAGGAATTGCGGAATAATGGTCTCGCCTGTCCGAATATGGCCAATTTACAACCACAGCGGCTTATTATGTCATGTATGAAAATGACTAAAATCCCAAGACAAGAAAATTAAGAACAACAAGTAAAACTAACGGTATTGCTCAGTTCATAGTGGGTGTATTGGGTGGAGGGGGCGGGGGGCGGTAAATCTGTAGCATGGAATCCACCCTATATACAACCGTGGTTTAAATGTTAACTCACAGAAGTAAATAAGCTCACCTCTGTCCACAGAAGAATGTGGACATCAGCTGGTCTCCAAACTTACAGAAGTTTATCCAACCACTGCATATTTACGCGGTAAATGTGATGCAAATCCGACTCAAAATGAAATTTACATATTCTGTAGTCTGCTGTTCCAAGTCAAGTGCTGCAAATATCGGGTCACAAATACATTACAGTAAATATGAGAATTTTTGTATCCAGTAAACCTTCTTTCCCATGAATATTGCAACAATGTAATATTTAGTTATAAAAGTGACATGTTAGGTTACGTAAACATGGATCGTCTACTGCATTATAACGGTTACTGCATTAAAAAAAAAAAAAAAAAAAAAAAATTCGACATCACACGCATCTGACGTTCTGTGTTAAAAATGATTTTGTCCATGTAAAATGTTCTGTTTCTTCGGAAGGACGCTTGTTCTTTGATTTATTGTTTGCAAGAAAAGTATAATCTACTTTTAAACGATAATACTAAATCAACTTTGTTTGGGACTATTTGTTACGCGCAACAAATGAAAGGTGCAACGTCTGTCAGAATGAACAAAATTATTAGATCTTCTTTCTATCTAAATAATTTCCACTGAAATAAAAACTATGTGATAGAAAGAATCTCAAGTGGGTCCTTAATAAATTTATGAAACTCGTTGAATAATACCCAGCTTTTGTTCGCCAATGCGCGCAAAAGCTGGACATTATCCAACTCGTTTCATAAAGTCAATATTAAATCATTACCCATTTGAGATCCTCTATTTATCACACAGTCGGTACAATTTACCTTCAGAACCTTGATTTAAGATCTCCTATGTGTGTCATGAAAATATGCTTAGAAAGTTATAATTGAAAAGAGTAGCTGTGTACTTGATATGAAAGTATGACACTACATTCTGCGTGTGTGTAAAATTTGATTTTAAAAAATGAACAAAGCACAAACTTGTCCAACTCTTCTTCTTCTGTAATCAACATAATTTGACGTGTACAGTCAAATGGAGGTCTCACTTTATTATCCTGGCCATTAATCCTGTATTAACCTGTTTATTATTATTCTCTATCTTCTGTACACACACAGACTCGTACAACACATTGTACAATATACACCATATTATACAATCATTTTTGAAAGACCAATAGAAACAAGGGGGAAAATATTGCTGTATCACTTTAACATCACTAACTTACATGACTAAAACTGTGTCGCACTATTTTCAACCACTGGTCGGTGTATGGAAAAATAAAAACCCGTCTAACATTTAATTTTATATATTGTTCTTCACATGAATAGAAATATAATATAATCATATCTGGAGAAAAGCAATTGAGCAAAAGGGGGATATAATTTTACCGGCCGATCTGACCAAACAACAAACCAATATTACTGAGACTACTCCTATAACACGATACTAATATTGGCTCCTCTGGGCCGAAGACTGTAACGTCACGGGGCCACCACGGTCGAGTTGCTCGGAGCAGACGACATCTAAATTCGTTTATTTGACTAATTCATTAACTGCTTGGTTTTATGTGCCTGATATGGCGTGTATGTGTATACTTCTGGCACCTTTTGTGACATTGAAAGATAGGGCTATTCGCATTTATTATGCTTTTATATCTAGGCTGTAAAATTTCACGCAAGTCTACGCAAGGATGTGTCTTATTTTCAGCTCTGTTTGATTTGAAAGTTTGAAGTAGCATAAAACATCCACTTTAACGCTCAAAAGTGAAGTTGCCTTCAGTTAACATTTATGCCCAAATCGATAGTTACAATTTAATGTTGCTTTTGTTATCAAATTGTATGTAACTAATTGTAAACTTTCTAACATTTAGTTCTCTTGTACATTTGCGTTATCAAAGCACCCACACTCAGGCGTTCATTAATTTCTACACTACTGATAAGCTAAACATGCCCAGGTTGTTTACGATCTTGCTTTCTTACATGCAAACGACTTTACTAGTGTTTACAATACATTTCAGAGTCGATTTTGGATGATGGGGCGTTGGGTGTTAAAAAGACATTACTGTCTGATTGTTTACGAAAGCTCTAAAATTAACATTAGAACGTGATGTAAATGAATGATTCGATAGATAGATCGATCGATATATTTATTAACTATTTCTTGTTATGCTTATAACTTATTTTTCGTGCCTGTGAAGTCTTTCAGGTATAAGTGTCCCAATGAAGAAAATACGACTGAGTGTACATCATTTGGGAAATAAAAAAGCCGTATCGGATAATGTTCGTTGAAGTCATTTATGGAGACGTACTCATGGTCATCATGATAGTGATAAACATATTATGGAATGGATTTTTAGTTTATTAATTTATACAAAAAATAGAACAAGAAACATCACGTGAACATAAGTCTGTTAAATGTGACTATGAAGAGTAAAATCATTTAGTTTTCTATGGTCTACAAATAACTTCTTAATTCATCATTGTTATATAGCGCATTAAACCAGAGATAACAACCAAAACGATTTAAATATAAATTTGCACATAAATTCGATGCCAATTATCAAATTATTCAAGATTGCTGTTGTCCCTCTTTTTCTTCTCTAAACTTTGAAACTCCATCTTTCAATATAGCAAGAGAAAAAAAATGATACATCACTTTGTTGGCTGTATGTATGTATGTATGTTGTTGTAGGGTTTAACGCCTTTTTTCAGCACAAGTTAGGCTATACATGGCGGAGGAAAAACCCTAGAAAACCCCGGGAAGAACCATCGACCCACGAAAAGCTACTGACAAGCTTTCTCACATACCCACGTTAGCCGAGCCTGAGACTCGAACTCACACAGAGGTAAGACGGCAGTGATCCGGAACAGTGAGCGCTTTAGACCACTCGGCCACTCGGGGCCCCATGTATGTATGTATGTATGTATGTATGTATGTATGTATGTATGTATGTATGTATGTATGAATGTATGTATGTATGTATGTATGCATGGGCGCCCGCAGGATCTTTTGCAGGAGGGGATCAGGACTTTGTGCAGGAGGGGGGTCAGGATTTTCAGAGGGGGTCAGTCAGTCACGGCCGGGAAAGTTAGTATAAGAAGCAGTCTGAAACTAAAGCTAATATTTATTAAGCGTTTGGAACAGAATCTTGTGACATATTTTCAGCTTCATTTGCATGATTAAACTTGACGGAATATATGTATATATATATTTGCAGTATGATTTCGGGGGGAGGTCACGTGACCCCCTTGACCCATGCTGCGGGCACCCATGTATGTATGTATATATGTATGTATGTATGTATGTATGTATGTATGTATGTATGTATGTATGTATGTGTGCATGTGTGTGTGCATGTATGTATTGTTATGTATATTTAATTTGCATTGTTTGTTAGACTTTTTCATGCATTATATGCTATGGGTTATGTAAAATTGTATTTATGGCTCACCTTGTCTAAAATCAAGCTCATTTTCTTCCTGACCAGAATCATTGATTTTGGATTTGTAAACATGTTTACCTCAGTGTCACTCCAAAACATTGGAAATTCCCCATGAAATGCCGGGTTAGCCTGGTGTTTACCACATTCTATATTATAATTTTTGTTCTGGAAATGAACTTTTGTCCTACATCTTGGCTCTTCTTTTGTGTCTTATTTTTTTCTATAATCTTGTTTATCTAGAAATTATAAATTCGTGCTTTAAGATCTTGAGGTAGAAACATTGTTGTGTTCAGTGTTTGATTTGGGCTGTAATTGTTTGATTCAAATTATTCCATCTCTGGAAGTACAAAGTGCTCGTCTATAATATTCTTGGAAAAAGATATTAACTGGGGAATTTAGTTAATTCAAGCAAGGAAACCTTAGATTAATTTACTGTGATTCAACAAAAAAAAAAAAAACTGTTGGCACATCATTAAACTTTATTCATCAGGACTGTATTATAAATTCTAGGATTATTTGGGATTTAATTCTCAATACCGGAGATTTTGCACACAAGTTCAGGTTTTGATGTCACCAACATATTAGGTTAGTACCCCCTTTAACAGAAAACAGAATAGATAAATATTTTCCTTATTTTTAAATATTACTGAAAATTTGAAATGGCCACGAAAGCATAGGACTCTGTTATTACAAAGTGCACTTATTAGCAAACGTCGAGAAATCTACACTCCCCTGTCAGTACAGCAAAGTGCTGATTATGACCTTCTTCCACTGAAAGTGTGCTTATTCAGGGAGTAGAGTGCGTCTTTCTTAATAGTCCTCTCTATTGTGTAAATTTTTCATCAGACTTAGTTTCAGGATCAGTGACAGACGGAAGAGTAACATCTTTACCCATCGAGAGTATTCATTTATTACTAGGCAATGACCTAGCTAGAGATAAGGTTGTGGTTAATCCACTTGTTTGGATCAGAAAATCGATCCTGTTGAAAATGAAATCCATGATTTATACCCAGCTTGTGCAGTTACTAGCGTAATGGCGAAGAAAGCTCTAGAGAATGTTGATCAGGAAAGTATTCCATTAGCTGATAAATTTATTGGTCAGCCTTTTGATGAGATCACTTTTGCTCCCTGTATTGATCAGTCAACATGTATTGATCACAGTGATCCTCTTTTTATTACTCATTCTCTTTATTCCAATCATGGTCCCAAACAACAATCACTTGCTGTCGAACAGGGAAAAGATCCTGAGATCTCATGTTTGTTTCAGAGGGCTATTAGAGAAACGGAAGCCACAGAGGTACCTGTTTGTCATTTTATTAAAAATGGGGTCCTTACTAGATAATGGAAACCACCTGAGGTACCTGCTGGTGACGAGTGGCCATTGAGCTATCAAATTGTTGTTCCAAAGTCGTATAGACAGGAAATTCTTAGTGTAGCCAATGAGACTTCTTTTGGCTGGTCATTTATGGGTCAATAGGACTTATCACAAGATCTTGAATCATTTTTATTAACCAAAGACTAAAAGTGATGTTTGTCAATACTGTAGATTTTGTCACACTTGTCAAATGGTAGGAAAGCCCAATCAGAAGATACCTGAGTCTCACCTGCAAAATATTCCTGCGTTTGACGAGCCATGTAGCACAATAATAGTAGATTGTTTCTGTCCTTACCTAAGACCAAGTCAGGCAACCAATATTTTGTGACCATTATGTGTGCGTCCACAAGATTTTCAGAGGCAATTATTTTGAGGAATATTAAAACTAATAACATAAAAAAGATTTTTGTTATTACTCAATTTGACCTACCCAAATCTGTCCAATCGGATCGATTGTCCCATTTTATGTCTTGAATTTCCCAGCAAGTTATGCATGAATTAGGCATTCATCAATTTAAGTCTTGTGGATATCAAACTGAAAGCCAAGAGGCTTTAGAAAGATTTCATCAAACAAATATGATTTGTTCCTGTTATTTTGATACTAGAAAAGATTGGGACGAAGGTGTTCATTTACTGTTGTTTCCTGAAAGGGTATCAGTACAAGAATCTTTAGGATTTTTAGTCCCTTTGAACTAGATTTTGGACATATTGTCCGTGGACCAAGGAAGTTATTAAAAGACAAACTTCTTTCAAATGAATATACCTAAAATCTTCTCTACTATGTTTCCAGTTTTAAATACAAGTTGTCTAAAGTTTGTGAGTTATAAGAACTAATCTGCACTATACTAGTCAAAATAAATTTAAGGTATCACAAATACAGAAAGGAAAGGAGTTTTCAACCTGGCGAAATAGTTCTGGTTCTCTTGTCCTTACATCAAACTCCTCTTCAGGCTATGTAATATGGTCTTTACACAGTTGAATAGAAAGTATTAAAATTATATCATCCATACTCCTGGGAGGCGAAAACAAAAACCAGTTTGCCATATAAATATGTTAAAGGAGTATCTTGATAGAGATAGCCAAGTTAATCATGCAATTAATTTTTGTTGTACCTGTCCCACACACTGAGAGTTTAAGCGATGGAATGCAATCGGACTGTATTGACTTTGGAGTAACAAATCTTCGGAATTCAGAAATATAAATAATCTGGACCAGAAAGTTTCACATCTGCAACAACAAGAAAAGATTGAACTAAAACTGCTACTACCTGAATAGAGCACTTGTTTCCAGATGCTCGTACACGAACAAAATCTATCCTGACGTTGAAATTGTAGATTCCACACCTGTGAAAGAGCATCCATACAATACAAACCCTTTCAGACAGGAATGTTTGAAAAATGAAATTGAGTATTTGCTAGAGAATTTCATGGAACCGTTTAAAAGTGACCGGAAATCACCATGTATTCCTGTACCGAAACCAAATAATACTTCCCTCATGTGCACGGACTATAGAAAGTTGAACAGAGTGACCAAGACAGATTCTTTTCCATTGTCAAGAATGGATAGCTGTATTGACAGCATTGGAAATGCAAAATATGTCAACAAATTTGACTTTCTGAAAGGATTCTGGTAAATTCCACTCCCGGAAAGAGCAAAGGATATTTTGGCATTCGTAAATCCAGATGAACTTTTTCAGTATAAAGTCATGCCCTTTGGGATGAAAGTTTCGCCCTGTCCTTTTCAACGTTTAATGAACATGATTACATCTGGTCTAGATTGTCGTGACGCTTACATCGACGATGTCATTATCTACACTTGGAAAGATCACTTGGAAACCCATTCGGAAATTTTTGATTGACTCAGGTAAAACAGATTTGACAATTAATTTATCCAAAAGTGTGTTTTGCCGTGCTTGTGTTACATTTCTAGGACATATCGTGGGACATGAACAAATTAAACCTATAGATGCTAAGATCAAGGATATCTCTGAATTTCTTGTGCCTATTAGTAAAAAGCAACTGATGCGATTTTTGGGTATGGCTGGATATTATCGGAAATTATGCTATAATTTTCTATAATTGCTGAACACCTGGCCAAATGTCGGGAGGCTTTTGATAAGTTAAAGGCCATACTTAAGAGTGCACCAGTTCTTACAGCTCCAAATTTCAGACAATCATTTAAAATGTCTGTTGATAAAAGTGATGTTGAGGTTGGTGCAGTATTGATTCAAGAAGACAGAAATAGTTTAGATCATCCAGAGTGCTATTTTTCTGGGAAACTGAATAAGCACCAGAGAAATTATTCCACAGTAGAGAATGAATGTTTGGCTTCAAGTAAAAGACAATCTAACAGCAGATGCACTTTCACGTGTATAGAAATATTATATTACCTCATGTATACTTTGTGTCATTCATAAGATTTCATCTTAAGTAATTTTGTATCACATCTATATTTGACTAATAGTTAAAAGAGAGCTTTATTGCATAAATCTTTCTTTTTCTTTGTGAGGAGAGGTGTTACGTATATTTAATTTACATTGTTTATTACGTTTTGCTATTCATTATATACTACAGGTTATGTAAAATTGTATTTTGTAGCTGACCTTGTCCAAAATCAAGTTCATTTTCTACCTGTCAAGAATCATTCATTTTGGATTTGTAAACACGTTTGCCTCAGTCTTAGTCAAAAACATTGGAAATTCCCCATGAAATGCCACACCTGCCTGCTGTTTATCACATTCTATATTATAATTTTAGTAACAGAACTTGCCCAATTATAGCTTGTATTGATCTGGAAATGAACTTTTGTCCTACATCCTGGCTCTTCTTTTGTGTCTTATTTTTTTCATAATCTTGTTTATCTAGAAATTATTCATTCGTGCTATAAGATCCTGAGGTAGAAACATTGTTGTGTTCAGTGTTTGATTTGGGTTAAAATCATTTAATTCAAAATCTTCTTCTCTGGAAATACAAAGTGCTCATCTGTATCATTATTGGAAAGAGACATTAACTGGGAATTATAGCGAATTCAAACAAGGAAACCTTGGATTATATTACTGTGATTCAACAAAAGACTGTTGGCACACCATTACCATTCAGGTCATTGGTATATTAGTACATTAGTGACTACTGGCCACTAAAGGTATATCAAGACCTTCAGCATTGAAAATTATTTGGAATGTCACTAAAGTTCATTCATAACTTGATTCATTACGACTTATGTTAGAAATTCAAAGATCATTTGGGTTTAATTCGCAATACTATGAATTACGTTTACGTTTTCACTTTGTATTATAGGGAAATAAAAATTATTGGTTGAATTGGACAAAGCTTGTTGCTTCTCGCTCTTTTTTATTATTTATTTTAAGACCATAGTCAAAATAGTATGTATGTATGTATGTATGCATGTATGTATGTATGTATGTATGTATGTATCAATGTATGTATGTATGTATGTATGTATGTATGTATGTATGTATGTATGTATGTATCAATGAATGTATGTATGTATGTATGTATGCATCAATGTATGTATGTATATATATATATATATATATATATATATATATATATATATATATATATATATATATATATATGCATGTATGTGTGTGTATGCATGTATGCATGTGTGTGTATGTATGTATGTATGTATGTATGTATGTATGTATGTATGTATGTATGTATCTCTGTATGTATGTATGTATGTGTGTGTGTGCGTGCGCGTGCGTGCGTGCGTGTATGTATGTATGTATTTGTGTGTATGTCTGTATGTATGTATATATGTATGTATGTATGTATATGTGTGTGCGTATGTATGTATGTATGTATGTAACAAAGAATGTAGCGTAGAAACAATACATATTTACACTTTGTCACACTGAATCAAAACTATCCAGGAAAATGAATAGGTATAAACTAAAGATAAAGTGCAACAAAACAACAACAACAACAACAACAACAACAACAACAAAACTCATAAGAAATAAATACATGACTAGAAAAGAACATATTATCTATAAATAAGGATACCAAGTCTGGATGCAAGTCAGCAGCGGTATAGCAATAATCTGCTTACCATTACCTAGTTACTACGACATTGCTGTGAGATTGGCTTTCAAAGGGCGTAAAAACATATTTTATTCTTATTTTATACTTGCCTCATTTACATTGATGTGGTTTCTTCTCTAAGAAAGATTACATGTGTTTTTGAGGACAGTTACTTCAAACAAACAAGAAAACATTCGATAATTTAAGCACAATTTAAAATTTGAGAATAATATAAATGTAGTTTGCTGTGATATTCTCTTATGATACGCGTGACTGAGAATGGGGAGTGAAGACAAGTTATGCTATGTTCTTGTTTTTTCTTGGAAGGGTCACAAAACAACCTTCTGAAAGCTACATGCATGAAAGGCAGTAAGTTCTTCATATGAATTTAAAGGAATTATAAGAATGTAATAAAAGTACCTTAAAAACATGTTTGTCAAAATGGAAGTCATTCAATTGGAGACAAAGGTAGCTAAATATGCATGCATAATTATATGTGATTGGAAGTACTAAAGTGAACTTTAAAATGAACAGGCGAGCATGTTTTATAAAATTAAATTTATAACAAACTTATTGGGGTATCAGATAGCAAGCTTTGAGAATTATTTACTACCTGCGAATGAATACATTACAGTGCTATTTGAACGAATTACTCTTTAGACTATTTTCATTTGGCGGTAAGATAAAACCAAAGAGAAAACGTCCAAAGTATTCAATAATTCGCGATACAATACCTTATAGGTTTCTAATGCGATCTAGATCTAAACCGACACCCGGTTGTTTTGGGCAAATTATAACCAACACCCCGTTGTCAGAAGGGTAAGAAAAGGTCTTCAGTGTTACCCGTTTTTAATCCAAATCAAATATTATTGACCCCTTTCAATTGATGATGGATATTACAGCAAAGCTTTCATTTGAAAGAAATGTCCGATCATATGAATTAGGAAAACAAAATAAGTTGGTGTCAGAAGTGGAGCGTTTGGCCTGTGATCAGTTCACCCTGAATGTGTTGGCTTGTTTGATAGCCACTGAACATTTATTGAAACCACATAAGAACTGAAATCATAAAAATGATCCCAGATCTGTGAACCGAATGTAGTCGATATCGTATGTTATTTTCAAACACATATTATTATCATTTTTTACGAGAGAATTGATAATAAAAGTCATAGAAAAAGTTTGTTTTGTTGCAAAATCAGCTATATAATGTTACTATTGTCAATGTTTCCACTAGAGTCATCATATAGTACTCGTCAACTTGACTCCAAGTATAAATCTTCATCTTCGTAAATATCAATGACTGTCATCCACGTAGTTATTCAAATTTTGTCATCAACATTAATCCGATTAAGTTGTCGTTACAACTATGGACATCCCGAACAATAATAAAGCTAGACAAAATTCATCGTGCCCATTTTAATGGTTACTGGGCAATAAATGGTCTTACATTCACGAAGAAGATGACAATAACTATCGCCATGGTCTCTGAATCGTCATAATTATCACTGGCGTTGTCAGTCCCATAAATTTCACTTTCATCTTGTGGTCACCACATTACATACATTTGCCACTTTCATCATCTTCGTCATTGTCATTATCGTTTAATATGTTGTCGTTGTTGTCAATATCGCCTTTGTAGTCACCATTGTCACCGTTGTCATCGTTAGTAGCAGTACCACCACAACAATTATCACAACTTACTTCGTCAAAAGTATTACTGTCGACGTTACGGTTATCATCATCGTCGTCGTCAGCATCATCACCACTACCATCATCATTATCGTCGTCATCATCATCAACAACAACAACAGCAACAACATTATCACAATTTCCACTATTTCATCATTGTCGTTATCACCATCTTCGATCAAATCAAGATAAAAATTCAATCCAATTCAAATTTTAATTATTGCAACACAATGATTGACACTTCAAGCTTATTTCAAAACATAAAACAGATTGCTTGCCCGGTAAAACTGGAGTGTGAGTATTAATAAATCGGTCGTCATCGAATGTATTGCTTGATCGGCTGTCGGTTACCAGGCAAAAGATCTTTTTTGATTTCTGAATAGCATTTTGTGAGAGTACGTGGATTACTATTAACGTCTGATCACGCTAAGCCATATGGCTCCTTATAGCCGCCCCTTTAATCCCCGA
Source organism: Megalonaias nervosa (assembly GCA_016617855.1). Taxonomy (NCBI): domain Eukaryota; kingdom Metazoa; phylum Mollusca; class Bivalvia; order Unionida; family Unionidae; genus Megalonaias; species Megalonaias nervosa. The sequence continues at coordinate 35,316 of JAECUM010011637.1, read as the reverse complement.
AAATTCAGATTACGATCAAATGTGTCAAAACTATTTTGACTAATCACAGGCGGTAAAACGGTTGATCCAGGTGAAGATTTATATTGGCTATTGAGTGTTTGTTGTATTTTATCAGGTACTTTCGGATCAAGGACAAAAGGGCTGAGAGGGTAGACATTTTTAATCCAAAAAATGACCAAGCACAGCGTGTAACCAATCCCCGTCTTTGACCCAATGACGAGGTTGTCGAGAGCAAGTTAAAATGCCGAGCTGTCATATTAGAAACAAATGTCGGCATTGAAAATATTGATAAATTAGATTTTGAAATAACACAGAGCCTCTACGAGAGAGAAGAAAGTCAAATATTGCTTAATATAAAAAGGAAGGGTAAAGAATTAATTTCCTGTGTGTTAGAAGACAAATTGAATAGTATAAAGATAAAATACTTGCATACACATATGCACACAAAGCAAACAAGAGAAACAAGTGACTGAATGATGATGATGACAACGACGACTATGATGATGATTATGACGACGACTATGATGATGATGATGTAAATTATATTTTAGTTTTCTAAAAAGAAAAAGAAAGTTTGATGTAAACAACTGTTCGCATCAAAATATCCAGTTTAACAAATCAAGTCTACCAGTAAAAAATGCGGCTACGAACTCGTTCGGAATACGACAATTTAAATTTCCAAATTTGTCACTGAATCTTGAAGTAATGTAGAAAAACTGGGTTTTATTTAAAGTTTGTTGAAATGAATTCACGTCCGACTGGTTGCAGTGCTTTACCTTCACATTGATTCCTATTAAAAATACGATAGTGCCTTTTTTCATGAATAATGGATGATTTTAAAAAAAATTTATTGGTGGGCACTCTTTGAAGAATAGATACATAACAATTTTGGTAATAAATCTTAAAAAAAAAAAATACAAAAAAATACAAAAAAATTTGAAACAGATTTATTCGGGTGTGCTCTCGTATTTTATTTCCAATTTCTTCAAAGAATTATTTTATTTATTTTGTTGAATGAAATTTTTTAATGTAGGCTTTGATGTCCTCATAGATCTTGTGTACATATTTAATATTACAAACCCTTCAATAGATAACAATTTCCTCTAATATTAAAGACAAATTCCAGAGTTATAGGTGCCTGTCTTTCTAAAAATACATGTTATGGGGAACAAAATAAATTATCAATCAATTATTTTACCGTATTGTTGGAAACAATACCAGTTCAAAAAATCCAAACATTTAACATTCTAATTTGGTGCAACGGCATACCTATCCGTCGCAAGCTGGTTTTTAAATTGATTGACGAAATCATTAAACATAAGAAAAGATTATTTCATCTCCAAACACATAAATGCGATCTTCCTAATTTAAAATATAAATATGGTTGCATAAACAAATATACATTAAGACAACTGATTTATTTTTGAAGATAAAAATAGGATATAAACATTGAATTAATACGTGTACAAGTTGCCCACACACTGGTTGAGTTGCTTCCCTTTAGTTGATGAGGCCGGTTTTCGATTCTGCTTGTTACATTTTCGTCTGCCAGATGCTATTAGCCCGTCTTCATTATCCATTCAACTGGCAGTTTGAGTTTAAGATTAATACAAGGAAATGACGGCGAATTCAGCACGAGCTGCAATTATGCAGCTTAATTTGACCTTGTAAATGTCTTTTTAATCTTCTAAACAAACGTTTTCTACTTTCGAGCCCCTTTCCCGTCACCTAGTCGTCTCAAGATTATGTTTACCCTTTTAGTTGGGCTAGACACGGTGTCGTTTTCTACAGGGCGCGAGCTATCCGCTGTGCTTAAACTGTCGGGACCTTTGATGTGTGTAGCAATCTCGCCTTTTCGGTAATCCGGTGTCAAATTTGGAGAGATACCCGGGAATTCTCTTTGATATTTAGAATATCCGAGTATGGGACAGGCGACGTTGCATACATAATCGACTGGTCTCGTTGTAACCTCTATCATTTATCAATATACAGCAAGCTTATTTCATACAGAGATTCATTCCATTCATTGGTAGATTTGACTAGGGATACATATCTTCCACTTGGGCAGTAACCAAGTGAAGGCCTTTGATCGATTGGTTCAAGCCATGCAGTATTACTCAATGTCGTCGTTGCCAAAAAAGGGGATAAATTAAGATTGATTCTCTGATTAGAACTACATCTTTTTTGTGGGTTTAACGCAATGTTTTTCAGCAAATGAGTGGCTATAGATGGCGGCTTTTTTATTAGGTTGAAGAAAACCCGCTAAAAACCACCCACCTACAAGTAGCTACTAGCAAGTTTACTCGCATACCCACGTTGGCCGTTGAGATGTCAGCGATCTGTAAAGACGAGCGCCTTAGACCACTCGCTCTCTCTCCCCCCCCCCGTACATATATCTATCTGTATATCTGTCAGGACATCCATCCATCCACCCATCCATCCATCCATCTATCTATATATCTATCTATCTATCTATCTCTGTGGCGTCACCAGGGTTGGTGTCACCCAGTGCGGTAACTCTGGTGTCACCCCCATGGACCTCCTTCCTACACAAAAATTCTAAAATTTTATAGACAGTCATGTGCGGTAACTCATGGTGTCATCCCCATGGCCCCCCTTCCTGCACAAAAATTCAAAAGTGTGATAGACAGTCATGTGCGGTAACTCATGGTGTCACCCCTATGGACCTCCTTCCTGCACAAAAATTCAAAAAATTTTATAGACAGTCATTTTGGTTTCACCCCCTCTGATGGTGTCACCCGGAGTGGTCCGCATCCCTCGCACCCCCACCAGCCCCAGTGACGCCACTGATGTCTCTCTCGATCTCTCTCTCTGGGTTTATTCCTTAATAATAAAGCTGAAGCAGAATTGGTATATTCTAATACTTACACGTAATTATGCCTAAAATGTATGTGTTTTCATTGTTCGAACATTTTCTTCCTTTGTATGCAGATCTTTATGCACAGCCTAAGGATGCATGGGAATATTTTCATCCACAATGTTATAACCAACTTCAAATACATGGGTTCTTCGCACATGTAAACAAAATTTTCCGGTCGGACGATCTTTGTTGTGTCTCCCCCCAGTAAATAAATAAATAAATAAAAAGTTTTACTAAGAAACTTTGACATCTGAATTAACCTTGTCAAAAATATTTTCAAATGAACCTTGACTGCAGTAAATGTTAAAATGCATGCATGCTGTTTACGCACATAACAAATCAGTGCCGGATTACCAAATGGCAGAGTAGGCACCGGCCTATGGGCCCCACGCCTTTTAGGGGCCCTGCGACAACGGATCAAAATAATATTGAATTGATTTAATCTTGACGTATTAGGAGATAATTTGTGAGGGCGGCCCCGAGATTTGGACTGCCTAGGAGCCTCCACAGGATTTAATCCGGCACTGTAACAAATATAAAACTGCGCATCATTTGATACGTAAAAGTATAATGGAGGTTGGTTGGTAGGATGGTTGGTTCAATTCTTAAAGCTGAAATTTCATTGAATAAAATATGGCACGTGGCATACAGTAACTGCATTTCCTAACTGTACGAATTAGGTAAGTCGCGCACTTTAGTCTGGTTAATAAACGTTCGAGGTACTTTTGATATTTAACTGGTTTCGGGCAGTTCTCTGCAATTCGTATTAAACACAAATTTAATTTAACAAAGTCAAGTAGAGAAGTAGTTAATAACACTGTCATTATAAAAATTTAGTTTTATGTTTTTTTATCAGTATATGTAACTGCTGGACAGATAATAAATTTAACTTGAATCCGCAGTGAGGCTTCACACAGTTTGTTCTTTACTCAGCAGTTTCAAACATGGACGAGAAATTTTGTATTACGAAACGAATCATTTCTGTAAATAAAGGTAATATCAAATGGGGTCAAATTCGATCGGAACACCGCTAGGCCTTTTCCGCCAGGTCGTGAAATAACCAGTGCCGGATTACCAAATAGGCAGAGTAGGCACCGGCCGATGGGCCCCACACCTTTTAGGGTTTGTAAATTTAAAAACGTATTAGGAGATAATTTGCGAGGGCGGCCCCGAGATTTCGACTGTCAAGGGGACTCCACAGGGTTTAATCCGGCACTGGAAATAACCTTGATGTAGTTATAGGAACACACATCAGTTTGATGTGTTCGTTGATTCGCCTCTGGCGGAGTGCAACACATGTGCAAAGGCCAAAATTGTTCCGATTGTGACTTTGTCTCCTTCCGCCGCTATATTGTTTCATGGGAACGGATGTAGTTCAAAATATAGTTCTCGACGGCGACGAATTACATCGGAGGTTTATTTCACGACCTAACAAAAATAGCCGTGCGATGTTCCGATCGAATTCGCGTCAACATAACGATATTGTGACGTTGAGAGCAGCACTGGAACAGATCGGCTGATTCTGCCATATATACATGTATTTTAGCCAGGTTTAAATAGCTGATCAAATCAAATATATTTTTCGAATTTCCTATAAGCACCTTTGAACCAGAATTAGCGGGTAAGTCTCACAATTAAGGTCCTGGAACAGACTCTTCACCATGGGTTACATCCATTTAAAGACGTTATAATGTTGCATGCGACGGACGTCAAACCATACCGGTAACGTTGAGCGCATCTGAACATGAAATATTCCTTCTACGTCCTAGGTCAAATCTTTACATTCTGCACTAACGTCATTGTAGAGAAAATATAGAAGAAAATGCCATATGAATTGAGTGTGATGTATTTATCCAAGCGTACGATTTTCTCCTGGTGGCATTTTACCACCAATTTCACATAGTTGTGGTAGTGATGTTATCCTTGCAGAGGGAGGTAACACATTTTGTGGAGTATAGCAGTGATGTTATCCTTGCGGGAGGGGGGAGGCAACCCATTATATGGAGTATTGCAAGAGTCTATTAAATACAAAAGAAAAAAGTAACACCAGAACGATGTTTTCCGAAAATTTGGCTGATGAGATGCGATGACGTAATACATCAATTTAATGATGAGATAGCATCATGTTCGCCCAAACATGGACATTTTCTTTAGTGGACTGAGACACACCTTCTCACCGGCGGACTGTTTACGTAATGATCCTGAATAGCCTATTAAACTTACAACACACTTTGGGGCTGAATTATGCAGAAAATATGTGTAGAAAAAAAACTGAGAAGGTGGAAAGTTGTAGTTGGCTTTTTCAAAACTCTGACAACTGACCTTTCTTTCGGTAACAGAGATGAAGGAAACACTTTCTAGACCCATTCTATTTTTGGAGATCTCACAAAGCCACGCATGCCGCTCCTGTAGCCTAAGTGGTTAGAGCGTCCACCTCAGATGTTCGAACCCCGGCCGAGTCATTCCAAAGACTTATAAAAATGGTTCTAACAGCTGACTCGCTTGGCGCTCAGCGTTAAGAGGTTAGTATTAGGACTGGTCGGCCTGGTGTCAGGATAATGTGACTGGGGTGGGACATGATGCTACATGTTTGCGGCATGATGCCACAGTGCTAGACATCACTGTAAACTATAAACTGACACACTTTAGACATCGTAGCGATATGACTGAAAAATTGGTAAAGCTACTTTAAATTCCAAAACACACACACACACACACACACACACACACACACACACAGAAGGCCAGGCGAGAGTTCTGGTTACACGGACTAAGGATATGAGGATGTTTATGGTGCTTTTACAGTCGTAAAATGAGTTTGCCGGCGATGCGAGAAAAGGCGAAGCCGGTGAAATGGATATCCGCGACACTTAAGCCATTATTACCGTTCAAAATTCTAAAACTCTATAATTAATTACACACTTTTTAGAGTCTTGTCAAAAATAGCTGAAAATGTAATTCTCCCTATAATTAGGTCACGGGAAGCTTTGCACTATACACTACCATGTTCCTGAATACGGAACGAGGTTACTACGTCCCTCTTGTTGTAAAAGGAATTCCGCAAATATTTTCTTGTATTTAAAGGGAATTCCATTCACATTTATTCCAGCAAGATTAACTCCCTTTGGGTACATTTCTTAGAAAAAGATGTGCAAAAAGAGATTGCTGTCAAAATATTTGCTTTATTGCCAGGTTTAGAATTAAGCATTCGGTTTTAATTCTGATAATAGGCTATAAATGGAATCCTATTTGTAAAAATGAGTGGATGCAATTATGCTGTACGATAATATGGAGGAACGAGTATACTGTCTCTTTCCTTCCAAGTTCAGAAGCGGAAACCTTGCATTCGGGCTAGAAATCTGTTTCCGGTGATTGAGAACATTAATTTTCCTTGGTTCTTATATTTAATCCTGACCTTCAATTTCTTAGTGATATAATCATTAATTTCCTGACATTAAATGCGAGTAAATAGCTGCAATGCATTTTTACTATCCCACTCATGCTCCTAACAAATAAAGGTATCGTATAAAGATTTTGTTATCAACAAATTAGGAGAATCTAAAACAAAAAAAAAGAAAAGGAAAAGCCTCCAATGAATTTATCTGTCTGAAATGCACAACTAAATTTAGGGGTATTAAATAATAATACGAATAATATTTAAACAAATAAAATTAGTATACCGCTTTTGATCCACATCATGAAATTGTATTTAAATGAAGCGTTAATAAATATGTCTATTAATTCACGACCTTAACTAATTATTAAAATAAATTAGCTCCGTACTCAATCTCATCTTTCTATTCGCTTAATGACAGATCACGTGACCCAGTGACGTAGTTCTCGATTACCAGCGTCATCTTGTTCGACTACTGCTAATACCGTTCAGAGAAATTATTAATAATATATTTATATGGTAGTTGTCATAGATAAAAGTTCACGATATCTCATCAAATTATGAAAGGAAATAAACATTTTATTGAAATTAGAGCATACATGGTAAAATATATGGAAACAAGAATACAACAAAACTTAGAGATTTAAGACTTGTTTTTCTTCTGAAAAGGTAAGACTTTTAAGTTAAACGATAACAATGTACACTTTTACACCTGATTCAAAGTTAATGTATTCGATAGGTCGACATACTCTAAAAGTCATTTACCAATGGTTACAACGAAATTAATTGTCACCTTGGAGTTAATTACTTAAATTACACGTTACACATACGTAAAACTGTGATAGGAAATTCCAAGTTTTAGAATTACCAGACCAGACAGTTTATAATTCTAAACATTAAAAAACTTGATCTTTTGCTTTTCTTTCTCATGACGATGCAACATTTATGGGTGCGATTTCGTGAAAAAATATGAAAGTGAAAAATTATTACAAGACAGAGGCAGATAATTTTATTGTAAGCTGCATTAATCCCGAACGACAGACACTTTTTCAAAAAATGCTTGTCACATATTTACCATGGCGTAGATAAACTTTACAAAGGACAATAATGTCTCGTTACCTAATGTCACTAACTGTTTTGAACTTGTTACACAATAGAAGAGTTAAATTGGTGTGGGTGGAGCTCATGTACCCCTCCACCACCCTTTTCCTCAGGTATATTAGTAATTGTTCTATACAAAGCATAAAATAACCCTAACCCTAAACCTAAACCTAACCCTAACTACCCTAACAACCCTGACCCTAACCCTAACTCCAACCCTAACACTAACCCTTGCCCTAACCCTAACTCTAGCCTTAACCCTAACATTAACACTAATCCAAACCCTAACCCTAACCCTAACCCATTTTCAACACAATTAAACACTCTCATATAAAATCTGCCCCCTTCAACAACCAACAAATTATTCTGCATCTATACCTGCATAGGATCTACGTTAATAAATATAAATTCGGTTTAATTCAAATCAAAGCTTTTCATACGACTGTTTGATACTTTATCATAAAACTTAACAGTCACACACTGTTTCTAGACCATTTTAATAAAGAAAAAAAGCAACATCCTTGAGAAAATATCTCTTGAACACAAATATATCAGAATTAAAGATTCAAAGTTCAGGGTATCTGCAATGACACAAGCGGATGTAGATTGAATGAAATGCCTCAATATAAACTCAAATTAAACTCAGTAATAGAGCAGGGAAGAAAAACTTGGCGTCTCAGTGCAGTGTCTTTATAATAACTTTTCAATTTCCCTATTAAGACTGTCAAATCATAGTGATGTATCAACTGACATATCAGATGGCCTATTGTGACCTCTTATTTGAATTATGATCTAGGGACAGATAAAGTAATGCTTCCACAATGTTGCTTTATGTTTCTTAAATTGGCGATGAATTCGCACCATTTTTTAAAAACTATTTTTGCGCTTAACGCGTCGAGAACCCTTCCACAATATCATGGATCATTCGTCTATATTGTGTGCGTGTCACATGGACCCATGCGAAGCTCCGCTGATAATAAAAGGTCGGGATATTTTATTTTCCTCAAAAACATATGTCCTTCGGCGTGGAGTTTTATTGAAAGTGACAAAACGAATTAAAATGTTATATCAATTTAACTTTCGAAAGATCTTCATCGCTTCTTCAACTATCTGACTGAAAGTAATTAAAGCCAGGTCGATTATGACAAACTCAATTATATAGACTGCGCATTTTCGTAAATACACCACGGTCAAAATCGTTTACTTTCGGTTTGCTTACTATTTTCATATTCAATGTACTTTCTGCCACATGCCAAGATTAACGCCGTGTTTGTCATGAAGGTGGCATACGTAAACAGGTAACCGATGCTTAGATCTTATCGTAACACTTTTATTGCCGTTCACAAATTTAGTGTACAAATTATGCTTGTCTGCAATTACAGTTGAAATACAACCACCAACGATCACTGTCGATTAACAAGATGTAAATAAAAACTAATTTTCATAAATGAGACGCACTCCCCCCTTTTTATGGGCACTCAAACCACGTTTGTCATCCAATGAAGATTCTAGAAGAAATATCTTATTAAAATTTATTATTATTATTATTATTATTATTATTATTATTATTATTATTATTATTATTATCATTATTATTATCATTATTATTATTATTATCATTATTATTATCATTATTATTATCATTATTATTATTATTATCATTATTATTATCATTATTATTATTATTATTATTATTATTATTATTATTATTATTATTATTATTATCATTATTATTATCATTATTATTATCATTATTATTATTAGCAAGAGCAAGAGCAAAAACAACAGAAATAACATAGATGATGGTGATGGTGATACTAACGACAAAAATCTCAAAATAAAATAAAGACAAATGTTTCCCTGGAAAAACAGATTTGACAGATATGGACCAAACTAGGTCAGTAAAATACTCACAATAAGTGTTCACGAAATGAAGAAAATAAAAATACTTATAAAAAAAAGCATACCGACAAACAAAAAAAATTTGGGGTTCTTTAATACTTTCCAAAGTCAAGCATACGTTAATTAAAGTTTTAGATGCTCGTTCTAAAATCCAACGCACTTATTCATACGCGAACTAAAAGTATTTCTTTGTATATGTGAGCGACAATCTGACAATATTGAAATTTACAAGGTGACAATATTGAATTGAAACCCATTTCAAAATTAGTCGAGATATCCCCCGCAAAAAAAGATAGGAAATTTTTACAACATTCTTTATGCTGTGATTTAGCGAGTAATATTGCTTTCATAAAATCGTGTGATGCTGCTGTTTAAATTTGAAGTTCTGAGAGAGTGCTAAGTAGAATTGTCGTAGAATTTTACATCCTTATTTTTCGCGATTTTTAAATCAGACCCACAGTTCTTACATGTCATTAAAGTGATATCATGAAAGAGCATAGCTGTAAGGTTTTCTTTTTTCACGTTAATAGTTCCCTCTCTCATATACTAGTTTTTTATTGGGGGTGGGGGCGGGTATTATTTTCTTATCTTATTCAATTACCAACTATAGATCCATAAGCAAATTAAGAGTCAGCCTTCATTGATCAATATGCAATATGTTACAACAGGAAATGTTATTGATTTCATAAACTGATATCGCAATTTTAAAAATGTAGAGTAGTGTATCACTTAATATTTTTAATTGACTACAAAATAGGCAGGTTATCTACTTAGATCTCTTTGGGTTGACGGTGAACATCTTGGTTTCCATGCATGCTCAAGATTTTTTTTAGCTATCGTCATTGACTGGCCTGATTCATGTAACTGGAATCCAAGATACGAGAATCATTTTGGACAATAGTAATGCAACAGTAAAACTAATTCAGGGACACATGCTCTACGTTAAGCTATGATTCAGCTTTTATCACTTTATTTGCTTGGACAATCGCTAGTATTACACTTGCCCTAGCGTTGTCCGGTTGAACGATATCGGGCCAATTAGAGTCTCTTGTTCTTTTTTAACCATTAAACTTCAGTATAATGAGTTGTGTGTGTATGTGTATATATATATATATATATATATATATATATATATATATATATATATATATATATATATATATATATATATATATATATATATATATATACGTGTATACTTGCAAAAAGGAAAGAAATTAAAATTGTTTCTATCCTATTACTAAACTGTATTCATGGAAGTCTTTACAAAACTACATACATTTTAGTCCCATACTCTTTCTTCATACTATATTTCATTATAAATTAACTTAACACTTATTTGACAAATAATTCATTAAAACGATATGGTTATCATAACATGCCTTGTATTTGACGTCTTTCAGAAACACGGTTCTAGCAATTTGGCCACAGCTTCTTTGCATCTCATATCTCTGTCAACTTTGCAACCATATCTTAGCGAACCGTTCTTAAACAAATGTAGAAAAATGAAGGAAATATATAAGGAACGTAAGTAGTATAGTAATAACTTAATTAGTGTCATAATACATTAATTAGTATAGTAACAATTAATTAGTATAGTAAAACTTAATTAGTATAGTAACACTTTAATTAGTATACTAACACTTAATTAGTATAGTAATACTTTAATTAGTATAGTAACACTTAATTAGTATAGTAATACATTAATTAGTATAGTAACACTTTAATTAGTATAATAACAAATTAATTTGTATAGTAACACTTTAATTAGTATAGTAACTCTTTGTTTACTATATTAACACTTTATTTAGTATAGTAACACCTTAACTATTATAATAACACCTTAATTAGTATAGTAATACATTGATTAGTATAGTAACACTTTAATTAGTATAGTAACACTTTAATTAATATAATAACACATTAATTTGTATAGTAACACTTTAATTAGTATAGTAACACTTTAATTACTATATTAACACTTTATTTAGTATAGTAACACCTTAACTATTATAATAACACCTTAATTAGTATAGTAACACCTTAATTAGTATAGTAATATCTTAATTAGTATAGTAACACTTTAATTCGTTTATTAAAACTTTAATTAGTATAGTAACACCTTAATAAGTATAGTAAGTAATACCTTAATTAATATAGCAACACTTTAATTAGTATAGTAACGCCTTAATTGGTATAGTAATAATTATTATAGTAACACCTTAATTAGTATAGTAACACTTTAATTTGTATAATAACACCTTAGTTAGTATAATAACATCTTTATTAATACAGTAATACCTTAATTAGTATAGTATCACTGTAATTAGCAGAGTAACACTGTAATTAGCATAGTAACACTTTACTTGGTATAGTAACACTTTAATTGGTATAGCAGTACCTTAATTCGTATAGTAATACCTTAATTAGTATAGTATCACTTTAATTAGTATAATAACATTTTAATTATTATAATATCACTTTAATTAGCATAGTAACACTTTAATTAGTATAGTATCACCTTAATTAGTATAGTAACACTTTAATTAGTATAATAACAGTTTATTTAATTAGTATAGTAACACTTTAGTTAGTATAGTAACACCTTAATTAGCATAGCAACACTTTAATTAGTATAGTAACACTTCAATTAGTATAGTATCACCTTAATTAGTATAGTAACACTTTAATTAGTAGTATAGTAACACCTTAATTAGTATAGTTTAATTAGTAACACTTTAATAGTAACACCTTAATTAGCATAGTAACACCTTAATTAGCATAGTAACACTTTAATTAGTATAGTAACACTTTAATTAGTATAGTAACACCTTAATTAGTATAGTAACACTTTAATTAGTATGGTAACACCTTAATTAGCATAGTAACACTTTAATTAGTATAGTAACACTTTAATTAGTATAGCAACATCTTTACGTCCGTGAAATATTGCCAAGGTAAAACAAATGGGTTCAATATATTTTCTGAGTCAAAAACACATGCTATACAGCAGTGTACGAACAAAAGAGATATTTTGGACATAGGCTCTACAAATAAGCAAGATAAAAAATGTAAGATTAGTAAATTTTAAAAAAAATCTGGCATTTTGGGGGAAAAGCATATGAAAAAGAATTGTTAAAAATAATATATTTGTGAAACAAAATATGTTTCAAGCTCACGTTGCTTTGACTACTTCGTATCGTGCGTTCGATTTAAGGGTTAATGAACCTGTGACCCTTATGGCCCAATTTTTTTATTGGTCAAAAAGCCTAGATTTGTAATCCCAGTTTTACTAAATACAAACTATTACACTTTACTTTAAAAAGTAAAAATTGTCACAAATAATCGTTGTTCTCTGTGTATGTGACCTTGTTACATGCTATAAAGTGTCGTAGCAACCACCCAAGCAATCCCTGCATTTGCCCATGGTGTGGGTGCGACAGACCCAGCAGGGGCCCAAAATATCCATCAAATAACTGTCTTATATCGGAGGGTGCCGTAAAGTTTGACGAGGGGGGTGGATGAGCAGAATGTTTTGCTACGTCACTGATGCTATAACAATATTCCAATATCTGATCTAGAAATTTGACATATACAGGTCTTACGCAATGACATGTTGCAATGGATCAAAAGTAAATACAGTCATAGTTTTCTCCGAGAAAATGTAATATTTGGAATCTAAGAGAGAACTCAGGTGGTGATGTAATACATTTTAGCTCATCCTCATAGGGGAACGCTTTATTTATAAATGTGGATATTACAAAGACAGACTTAATCTGTCATTTTAAAAAGTTACTTAAATTTCACTTCAATGTCGAAAAACACAATACACAAATAAAATGTGAATGAGAAAAGTTTGACAACATATGGTCTTTATATAAACAATTGACTGAAAAATGGTGTTCGCGGCCTCTTGGTGTTAAAAAAGACATTGATTTTTATCTAACAACTGTTTATTCTTTGCCTTGTACCAGATATATCACAAGATTCTTGACACGTATGTCTGTGTAACTGGCATGTGCATCAGGTTCAAACAAAAGCTGTATCGCAATTGAAACATATGAGAAATATATATATATATATATATATATGCTCGAATATGCATCAAACAACTACAGGCCAGCAGACAGAAAGTACTACAGGCCAGCAGACAGAAAGTACTGTAATATTAGCAATGTGTACTAGATCATTATGCCACAAAAAATACTGTAACTTTCAAATTCGATATTGATCATCCACATTGTATGAGTGTGTATGTTCACGATGATTTCAAAGCCACCAATATGGCACTCTTATTATTCATTGGTCAAACGAACAAAATAAACAAAACAGTACATACAACAATATAATTCCAAAACGTGATATATATACATGTGGAAGGTACATGTTATAGAGTAATATCGTAGTACATCGAGTAATATCGTTGTACATAAGATAATATCGTTGTACATAAGGTAATATCATTGTACAAAGGGTAATGGTATTATTCTTGTACATATGGTAATATCGTAGTACATAAGGTAATATCGTTGTACATAAGGTGATATCGTCTTACATATGGTAATATCGTTGTACAATGGACAGTATCGTTGTACATAAGGTAATATCGTTGTAAATAGAGTAACATCGTTGTACATATGGTAATATCGTTGTACATAAGGTAATATCGTTTGACATAAGGTAATATCTTTGTACATAGGGTACATGTTGGTTTATTCAGCAAGGTTTATATACCTAGTTTTACCGTATGTAAGAACCCTTGGCGACTGACTAAATATTCGACTTTTAGTCACGCTTTTCAGTAAGAATTATTTCACCATTTTCGCTAGCATTGGCATAATGCAATGTATTTTTACATTTATTTTTTTTACAGAGATTTCGAAGTTATGAGTAATTTAGCAAAAAGATGTCTGCGTAAGATGCTTGAATGATTTCTCAAGGTAAAAGGCAGGTAACGGGAAAAAGATCAAATTTCACGAAATGTTAAAACCTGCTTGAGTAGTTTCTCAAATTTCTTTTTAAATATTGAAATATTTTGAAAAATATGTCTCCTATATTGATATTTGCTTTATTCTGAACATATCTGAGTGGATAATTTGGTTAAGGTACAATTGAAGTCGCATCAGCTTACCTTCGTAAATATTTAACGCAGAAAAAAGTGAATCCCGAAAGAATTGTGTGCAAAACATGAACATATTTTTGTTCTTGTAAAAAATATGATAATCAATTAATTGCATCCCAACTTCGTGGTTTGATCGATCATGGCATATTCTTTTACAGCTACGTGCTGTACAAAGAAACCATGGTGTTGTTAATCCCTACAAAAGTAATTCAAAAAAAGATGTAATCTGTTCGCAAAGTATAATTTACACATCTAATTGCGCCAGTATCCAGGCCTACTTCATTTGAAGCAACATCGACAGTAGACCGTATTTATGGCTTTCGGAAAAACATGCTGTTGGTGCAGCAATTAAGTTGTCAACGGAATGGCGTGGCTGTATGGTGACGTGCCGAAGCCACAGAAGCTCCCTGCTATCTATGATCAGAATCTATTGAAATCGTAACAAGTGCATTCGACTGGAAGATTTCCATGTATTAGATTAGATAGTCTCGGGTTGCTGCGACTGTTGAGCTAAGCCTGATACATGCATGTATGAAGGGCATGCTATTATTAGAATGCTGCGTGTTACAACTTTCACCAGTGCTGCAAAGATGGCGGAGAATCCACTGCTCAATCAAGTTTGTACCCCACCTGTATGAAGTTTGTACCCCACCTGTAGCCCCTAAAAGTCACTCTTATCGGTTTGCTGCTGCTGCTATAAAGACGCTACTGACTGAATGATGGATGTGTGGTTCACAGCATATAAGTACAATGTAGGCTATATTCTTGTCCTTAAAGAGATATCAAATTCGATCATTAAGGTATCATCAAACAAGGATCAGTCTGACTTAGGTTTTTATACTTGTATATTATAGCTAACAGAAGAATGCTGCGACCTAAGAAACGTATTACGTTATCACAGTATCGGGATATTGTATCTTGACAAAGATCCCTAAGTCAATTGTAGAAACGAAATAAACCATTTCAGATAATAACTGTACGCAGTTGCTGATCTTTGAAAAGAAAACAGATCTAATTTCATTTGCTAATGATAAAATTGAGACGAACATGTTTTTTGTTATAGTACTGTCATTTGTATTCCTTTAAATCTCCAAGAATATGAGTTGAAAGTGTCCTTTTACCTGTGGAAATGGCACATTTTCATAAAGTTTACTGCGTTTATGCCACGGTTGTGATTGAAAGTGTCCTTTTAACTATCGAAAGTCAATCAGGAGCACATTTTCCAGACACTCTAATGATTTTATGCCACGGTTGTAATATTCGGATTGCGTCTGACATTGATTGCTTGCAGTATATCGCCGTTTGCACTACGACGATTGACCTAAGTTGGCATGAAAGTAATACTACATCTACTAAGCCAGGCAGCTATTATTAGAGCCTATTGTAGTCCCTAAGAAAATTATTTATAATTTTTCTTTGAGTTTTGTCTGCATTTTTACTAATAAAGAGTAGAATGCTACGTGCATTCCACAGAAAGTGGAATTAAAGTCTAAACAAAAAATAACATGTTTATTGAGTTCATCGTCCAGAGTAGAAAACAACAAAAAACAAAAAAACACAAAAAAAAACGAAAGTAGGTCTGATCGGCAGAGTAATGTATATATGAAATATAGGTATATAGTATATATATATATATATATATATATATATATATATATATATATATATATATATATATATATATATATATATATATATATATGGAACTTAATTCATGCCGTAACGCCTTTCTATTATATTCATTTACAGGTAATAATAAATGCATGCAAGCGAATTAAGTAAATTAATAATTTATATTAGTGAATATTTGAAGAATGCAGCGCTGAAACGATATAGGCCGTATCCATTTTAAGGTGAAACCATAACATTTAAACAAGATTTCGTTCTAAAAAATGGATATATTATTCACAGTAATATACCACACGGTTGCTGGGTTTGAAAGAATTGGAATCTTGATATGAAGGCAAATAAAGCTTAGTTGCACGGTTATTACTCAAACGTGTTTCCAACGCCTTTCGATGACTGTTACAATGTGACCATGGCACATCGGGGGTGGGTGGGTTTTGAGTTTGATTCGAGCAAGAATTGTGAACTCAGCCATTTCTTCACCATTTGCTATCGAAAAGAGATTCAGCCCATTGTGATGAATATACTAAATATTTTGCTCCGAAAGCATCAAATTTAAAATTCACCATTCTCAACATTTGAAACATCTTCTGAAAATTAGAGAACAAAGTTTACTTTATGACTGCTCTTGATTCCGAAGAGTATATGCAAGTGTTACGACAACGAACATTTCTGCAGTTTTGTATTTTCTAAAGTGGCCCATGCGTCTTATTTTCTAAAGTGGCCCATGCGTCTTAAAACTCCTCATATATACCTATATATCTTTACAAGTGATATACTTTTTCAGATTTATTTATTGAAATAATGGCAGTGCCGTTTAAAACATGTGTTCATCTAAAGAAAGAACCTGCTTGAGACTTTGGTAAAATTAATTGTCACTTGTTTATTTTTCCAAGCAGAATGTTAAGAAGGGTACGAAAATGGAATAAGAGCTGGTCTTTACGATTGATGTAATGGTTTATTTGTAGAAGTTTATTCTAACTAGATATGACTGAAACATTGTTAAAGCTGCGTTAAAAATCCATACAAACTCTAACTAGATGAAATATATCAAGGAAGCTTCGTTTTTCTAATGAGAATGACAGGTTACTTTGTGTGTGTGGACCTCGTATTTGTCAACTATGACATCACATGGCACCACTTAGAGCACTGACTAAATTGCACTCTGGGGGAAAACTACTGTTGAGCAAATGAACCAAACGTCATAGTTATATGTCAGTGTTGCTATGGAGACATAAAAAACAAACTCATTCAACAGATTAAAGATTACATTGTTTAGATTTCTTCAAGATATCACTACACTAATTGAGCCAATGAACTGTCATTGCGTCCTTTTGAAGTTCGTTGGAAAATCATTATTATTTCTCACTTAGGTGGAAGCTGCGGTGCCTCATGGGGTAGCGGGCCGGATTCAGACCGAAAGGGTTCGGGATTGAATCATGGCATCATATTAGCTACTGGGTCAGCTACTCCAATTGGCACGACCCTAAATAACCTACATGTGTTGCTGTGCCATAAAGCACCAAACCAAAATCTAGATTTCGCCTTTTGAAAAATCGATTACATCTATGCTTTATTCGTACAAATGCTGACCACTGGGTTTGTATGTTCCACTTGTAGTTATGGAACGTCTGTTTTCCTTTCGAATTAACATATGACTCTGTCGGAGCTTGATTAGAAAGATAATGTAACTTAATACTAAAATAATTATGGCAAATACTCATCAGTTTGACATTTTGTCAGAGATTCCCAGTATGTCGTACTCAAATCATCGTTGTAAATTTCATAATGAGCATTTATTTTTATTCCGGCCATTTCATTTTGTAAAATGAGAAAGCTGAAAGCGCGTGCGGCATTTGTCTCTTCGTTACATTCCAATCGCAGCGCGAGCAGGCGCGTGTGAGCATTGTAAACTGTCAGAGGTGGCATTGTTTCATATAACATTTCGCGGTAAAACACTGGATAGATCTGAACTTCCCTCTTTACAAACCAATTATTATAATGTTCAAACGTACAAACATGAAAAGCGACACCGAGTTTAACGGTTAGTTTATTGTTGATTTTCCACGCAATGCTACGATTTGTTATTCTTATCTCGAATTATATTGATTGATAAATAGCCGTTCCCTATGGATTGCGCTTGTTGGGACATTATTTTTGTTAATTCATGAGACCTTTGACAAATTTCCACAATCGAAAAGTTCCTGACAATCCTTTCATGTTATAAACAAAACATATCACATTTTGGGCGAAAACTTACACCAGCAACTGATAAATTATTGAAATAACAAGCAACGCATAATTGAATAATTTTGCTTTGTTGTTGTGCAAAGTATGCAGTAGAATTCAACCGATGTTATCCATACTTCATCACGAGATCTGTTTCATATGTACGATTTATCTCCCTTTATTTGCTATACAAGGATCTCAACCGATCGTTTCGCAGCTGGGCTGGTTTATATAATTATCTCGGTATCAAAGTACAACATCAATCAAAGGAGTCAGGATAGGTTATTGTGAGACAGTCAAACTACATGCAAAATATTGGGAATAAGTTAATTACGATATTTCGAACCTGGTGTTTAAAAGCTACAAAGTATGTCATCTGGATGACGTTCTTTTAACAATCCCAGTCCCGTCTGACATCAATGAAAATTACCCTACCTTGTCCGAAAGATACTGTATGTTTAACTTATTTCTCTCAGAGTATATGTCATATTTTAGTCAAATGTCCTACAGTGCCGTTTCGTGTAATGTTTTAAGCAATCTCCTTCAGTGCTATGTTTTTTAAAGGTGTATTCGAATCACACTTGTACAAAATGTTGCACAATTTACTTTATATATAATGTTTTAAAATCAGCTAGAATCCAATCCTAATTAAGTGGCACATTCCGCATCATTCATCAAACTTTCCTTTTATGACATCCAAATATGTAAATGACTCGGGAAAGGCGTAAATTCTACTTAAGTCCATTTGAATTGATACCATTATATGGTTCATGAGAGGAAAGCTTGCACAGGAAGAAACCTAAAGTGACCTTGAATTCGACATTGTTCAGTTTAGATTTCTACATTATTTGAATTCGACCTCAATGGTTAAACACTAAGAAGAAAAAAAAAATACTAGAATGGAAACCATTTGAAGTTGAAGATTAGAAAAAGTACATTGATGGGCTCATTGTGGTCTTTTGACTATGTATGTAATACTTTCAGAACAAAATTTACATGAATTAAAATTATTTACTTTTTGCGGGGGGTGGGGTGTGATTTATTGATCTCAACCAATTCCTTGTAATATGTGTACAGGTAGGTCATGTTTTAATTTGCTTTAATGCTGTAAATTACACACAAAACATTAATTCCAGCAAATTCATGTGCAGATGGCTGTTTGAGACTATGTTCTGTGCGATGTTTTCTCCAGAGAATGTTCTATATAGTTTACAAATGACCTTATGTTCGATGTCATACATGTCGTTTACGACGCCCGCCGTCTTTGTTTTAGGATGCAATTTGTGTATTGGAGGCACCTCCAGTTTTCATTTTGCGATATATTCAAGTGTAGATGACGTGGAATAAGTTCTACTTTGTATTAAAATAATCTACTTACTGTCTTCCACTAAGATGACACTTCAGTATTCGTTGTGTTTTAATCTTGCAGCACCACCAGCCTCACACAGAAGCCAGTATTTACCGTTATTCGTTTTACGCAAAGATTTTAATGTCTGGTTGTATATATGTAATTAGAAGTGGAATAGGAATAATATAGCTCGGCAATCAATATTGTAAAGCAATACTGTACGTGCTGTTTGTATGTATTGTATCTTAAACCCTTGTTACAAATGTACACTATTATAGCGGAGTACTGCAATAAATAATTCAATCAAAAGGTATGAATATGGGTGTTGCACACACGTCAGTTTTCCTCTGAGCAGTATCGAATTCATTTCACTCGCGTTGTGTGGTATAAGGCCGTTTTTCAGCACATTACAGGCTATACGTGGCGGCTGGTGTATTTGGTAGAGGAAGAACCAGGGAAGAACTACCGACCCACGGGGAGCTACTGCAAAAACTTTCTCGCATACCCACGTTGGTCGAGGCGAGACTTGAACGCACGAGAACAGAGTTGAGATGTGTGATTGATCTGTAAAGGCGAGCACTTTTTAGATCACTCGGACACCCTCGGTCCCTAGGTTCATTTTACATTAAAGTTGTACGTATTAACTTCCATGGTTCATATTATACAACTTAGTAGTGACTATTATCATTCTCTGAATAGATATTAATTTAAAGCAATCGTATTTGAAAGTAGACTTATATCTCTGCAAAAGAAATATTTAGTCTATTTCTGTACTGAAGAAAAAAAAAAAGCTGCATGTCTCCTGGATTACCTAATTTTACAAAATAGTATTGTATGACCCAATAATTTTGTTTTAAATAAATGCTTATCCATTTCACGTGATAATTTTATTTTGCTCGAATTTGTTGTGTTATTCTGACCTGAATGAAGTTTACTAGAAAATTGTTCCTTTTAACATTATATTATTTAATACAAGCCTTTGAGATTGTTGAATGTTCTGTCATACAACTGAAGCAGCATGAAAAGAGAACATACCATTAATTAAACGTTTTTGACAGATACAAACAATGTTTGAATAAATCCATTTTTTTATAAATACTACAGATTTGAGATTGAATAATTCCGCCATGTTTCTCATTCAGAGTTTATTTATCTGTTTATTGAAATATATAGCTTATTGACATATAAGATGTGATCATAATAATAATCATCATTTACACTGGGACTTTGTTTTCACATGACTTTCTGTGAATAGCGATCAATGCAGGGTTTCAGTTAAATGGTTGCTAAGTCGTGAAACAGAAGTACTTTTGCTACATGTACATAAGCATGCGCTTGAAATTAAAACCGGAAATGTATCAATTTATTGTTCAAAAATATTTAATGATTGAAACAAAATAGCGTCTAATCCCAGAATTATGGGTCAGTGAGCGTTTGCAAAACTGTGATAACAAGTAGACATATAAAGACCATGATAACATAAGTACTACCCTTCTATAAGAATAATTTCCAAATTTTAATAAATGTTTGTAACAAGCATTTAGACTGGTTTGTTTGTAACAAGCATTTAGACTGGTTAAAATCGAATCATGTGACGCAGAAAATGGAAGCAACTGGTAAATAGCAACGCCGAATAACTACGGATCTTGTGTTCCTTTACAGTATTTATAAATAATGGCTAAATATAGTTCTGAATTTCTTTCTTCAGATTAATTATTACTATTTCATTCAGTTTTTAATCCAATTTTAGATTGCATAACTTCATGAAACTTGTAAAATTGTGAAGCTGAATTGCTTCCACTAACAGATCAAGGACACATTTGTAAGACCTTCCTACGCTATTTCTACTTCTACTTCTTCTAAGACTACATTTCTACAAACATCGAACTTATGCTTTGCTTTTTCTTTCTTGTTCTTTTGGTGATATTCATTTCATGTTAACTTCTGCATTTCACACTCCTGACTCATTTATTTTGCGAAATTTTATTTTCATTTACACTTAGAAGTATACTGAATTTCAAATAAACAGAAATATTAATAACACATAAATGTCAACGTGTACATTAATTTGGAACAACAGACTGATGAATTTTAAAATCATTTCCTCTGACAGTGTAATATTTTTTAGACACTCCATGTTAAAAACTTTTGCTGCAGCTTTAGCAAGTCCTGATAATAAAATCAAAAAATCCTTTTATCAACCAAAATATTTTAATTTTCATGCAGTTTTATGGACTGCTTAACAATATTTTTATTGCCATGGTATGCTGTCTGTGGTTAATTTAGAATTTAAATACACGAAAACCAGTCTGATCGAATGGAGCCTTTCAGAATCTTTAAATCTTTAGTCTAGGGTTCTGTATTATTTTCCTAAATGTTCAAAGACAAAAAAAAAAGAAAAAAAAAAGGAGAACATAATTATAATTTTGGAGTAAAGAAAGGGTTTTAAAGTTACTTATATTTCAGAATCTTGTTTCTTTAATTTACACTGCGACAGAGTAAAATCACCCGCAGATAAATTAGCTTCAAAGTATCGTATACCTTGCTGTAATTGCGGATGTAATGTTTGGAATTTTGGAACTCTATAAATGGGACTTTCACTTTCATATTTTTTCTTATCTACAGAAGAAATGACCATATCAAGGTAAAATATCCTTTTCTTTCTTCTTTCCAGTATACATATATCTCGTAATGTTTTGGATGTATGGTACAGAATCCAAGCTCAGTTAATTGTTCTCAACTGTATTAATCCTTTTCGTACGTATGTATGTATGTATGTATGTATGTATGTATGTATGTATGTACGTATAGGTTAGCAATCATGTTCAAACGCTATACATGCTTTTCCTCTTGTTAACATAGCCCTTCTCTTCATTATGAGTTGTCTTAAATTCATGTATCAGTGCACACACTTGCAGCCGATGAAATGGAATTTAAAACACTCTGAGAAATGCCTTCATGTTAGTCCAAACTTATTTTATTTCTATATGATTGTATTTCACTTTCGATGCTTCTAAAGCCCTATTACATATGATATTCATTGGGGGTTGGGGGGTTGGGGTGTATTAGTTTGTCCCTGAATCTCATATAATAAAAACATCACGACACATGTAAAAATGCCGTCCTAACTTGAACAATATAAGACGAGAAATCGTTTAAAAATGGCATTGCAACTAAGCTGTATTAAGGATAAAATGAAATTTATACTGGAAAAAGAGCTTCTCTACAGCATCATTTCCATCACTAAATAAAGTGTATTATCCACTTTAAACGAAATCAAGATATCACCACCGGGTCTTAACAACTCATTCGAATCCAACGAGCATGAAATTGTTCCGGAATGATCGCACCCCTCGAATAATCCCGGTCTCGTCAATTTGTCTGGCTCATTCTAGATGAATTTAAATGCTGTTTATCTAAAGATTGATAATTTGGGTCGGTGAAAATTCAATGATTTACAGCGAACTGAGGTGAACCTTGCTAGTATGTGGCAGAAGATGGTTCACATCTCCTTGATCATAGCAGACATTTGTGTAGGTTTCGGATAGGTAATAATCTCGACACTTCTCCCGTATCGTCGATCTGGCAAGAGAAAGGGACATTGCCTTTAACTTAATAAAGTGGCTTTATTAGTCATCATCATTGCACAGAGAGCAACGCTCTCTATGTATGTATGTATGTATGTATGTATGTATGTATGTATGTCTTTAACTTAATAATGTGGCTTTATTAGTCATCATCAGTGTACAGATAATAAAGCAATGCTCTCTCTCTCTCTCTCTCTCTCTCTCTCTCTCTCTCTCTCTCTCTCTCTCGTTGTATAGGAACCACCCAAGCAACTCCTGCAACTGTGTGGATGAGGGTGGAGATAAGCACATTTGGGACCCACAATTTCCATAACAGATGAAACAAGTGTGCCCTTTTTTAAATGGTCGTCTATAAAGCAAGCAAAATAAATGTTCAGTCCTTGAAATATGACAGCTGAACTTAGCCCATTTGTTGAAATGGCGGTTGTTATTTACGAATGTTTCGTGCACAGTCTATGATTATATTCGTCATTCATTCATACAAAGTGATTCTCATGTCGAATGTTATTTAGACAACATGACTCTCATGTCGAATGCTATTCAGACAACATGATTCTTATATCGAATGTTATTTAGACAATATGATTCTCAGGTCGAATGTTATTTAGACAGCATGATTCTCAGGTCGAATGCTATTCAGGCAACATGATTCTCATGTCGAATGCTATTCAGACAACATGATTCTCATGTCGAATATTATTTAGACAACATGATTCTCATGTCGAATGCTATTCAGACAACATGACTCTCATATCGAATTCTATTCAGACAACATGATTCTCATGTCGAATGCTATTCAGACAACATGATTCTTATATCGAATGTTATTTAGACAATATGATTCTCAGGTCGAATGTTATTTAGAGAGCATGATTCTCAGGTCGAATGCTATTCAGACAACATGATTCTCAGGTCGAATGCTATTCAGAGAACATGATTCTCATGTCGAATGCTATTCAGACAACATGATTCTCATGTCGAATATTATTTAGACAACATGATTCTTAGGTCGAATGCTATTCAGACAACATGATTCTCACATCGAACATTATTTAGACAACATGATTCTCACGTCGAATGTTATTCAGACAACATCAAAGCTGATATCTTGAATAAGATTACACTACATGCCATTTCTAAGAAAAGTATTATTGCTGTATCAAGCATAAGCCTCAACGTGGTCCCACTTATCTTACCTTTGTTTATACTTGGTCCCACTTATCTTACCTTTGTTTATACTTGGTCCCACTTACCTTACCTTTGTTTATACTTAGTCCCACTTATCTTACCTTTGTTTATACTTGGTCCCACTTATCTTACCTTTTATACTTGGTCCCACTTATCTTACCTTTATTTATATTTAGTCACACTTATCTTACCTTTGTTTATACTTAGTCACAATTATCTTACCTTTGTTTATACTTAGTCACACATTTTTATCTTCCCTTTGTTTATAGATACCCATTGTGTTTTCACATGCCAACCGATGAATACGGTCCTTGCGTCAGATATTCGTGATCTTATTTAAAGGATTCATTGGAATCAATTTATTCCGTCCGTAAGTTCTCGTTCTACCTCTCACATATCAAGTCTATATTCATAGATAAATATTGGCATATTCTGTCATCTCAGCATCTCACTCTAACCTAATAAAGAGAAAGTAGCATAATAATAATAATAATAATAATAATAATAATAATAATAATAATAAGTTTGCTTAATAACAGAAATCAACTTGCTTAATAACATCTTTTAGCCAAAGCATACGTGCATGCGTGTATGCATAACAACAAACAGAAAGACAGACAGACAGACAGACACGCACGCACGCACACACACACAGATATATATATATATATATATATATATATATATATATATATATATATATATATATATATATATACATATACTATATATATATACTATATATATATATATATATATATATATATATATATATATATATATATATATATATATATATATATATATATCGAAAGATAGGTAGATTGATAGGAAAGACAATAAATAAAAAAAATTAATAATTTATGGTTAGGAAACCTTTGAATTTAATTTTGTGCAACTGGCTTTAAATGAACTTGAATAATTTATACTCAAAACAAATTTTCCAACTTTACAAAGCCAAATTCCGATTTCAGGTTTTCTGGAAAGCTCATATTTCTATTTTTTTTTTAAAAACCCACATAAAAGCAAGGGCTTCGTTAATGTCATGTGCCAGATATCATGTGATCATCTTGCCCTAAAAACCAGCACCTAATATATTATCTAAAGTTTTGCAAACTGATTACCATAGTTTAGTGTTCTCGGCATGTTCCATACTTCTGATTGACATCTGGAGGTATTCTCTTTATGTTAAAATTTTTTTAGTGTTCTGCAGTAATGTTCTCTTATACCAGTATTATCTACAGCAAGTAGATTCCTACATTTTTCCATTCAGTTTTCTTGCCTTACAGAATAAAATTTCCGATCTCCGAATTTTCTAGAAGCGCTGCCAGTAAGGAGTTTCTAAACCAAACTCAGAAACCACAAACAGAGCAGGAGTGCAGTTAGAGACGTGATTAATGGCTGATGTCATTGCTGTCTTAATTTTGTATTATTCTATACAATTTTAGCAACAGACATTTCAAGTGGCTTAAAAACCCCCGAAAGTGTTCGCTAAGTGTGCAAAGTCTAGAAGGTTGGGTGTTTCGGATGCATTTTATGGGCTCCATTGCTGTCTAATTACGAATATCAATCCACAGTCAGCTGTTTCCTGGAACATTTTCCGTTAGTTTTGGCGGCAACAGACACTGGTGGTTCTGTTACAGGAGCTTAATTTAATTGATTTTGAACGACTTAGGTTTTTGTGTGGCCCCAAAACTACTTGAAATTTTATTAGTTTTGTCCCGTTCTTCTATTTCTGTATAATGACTGTTAGCGCCAAGGCTTTAATTTTGAAATCCAGTGAAGCTATCATCAACATATCTCTGAGAATTTAATATCTAACTCAAAGACAGAGACTTTTGTCGAATCAGCGCAACAGTTGCACTTTAGATAAGTGTCTTCTTGCAGAATTTATTTTGTACGTCGTCAATTCAAGTTCCAAAGATGAATTTTGCTTGATGGAAAAAGGGATAGTTTTCATTTAATCGTTACAGATCTTGATTCCTCAAAAACTGTATAATTTCGTGTCTGTTTGCAAGGTCCCCATCAATCGACATCCACTGACATTTCATCATGGAAAAGATTCCAGGAATCAGTCATTTATTACATTTCTTGTTTTATTTTCATGTTGTTTTGTGTTTCAGCTTTAACTCCCATACAAATTTATTTTCGTTACTGAAATGCAATGTTAAGCTATATCTTAACTGACGTTAAGATAAAGCTTAACATTGCATTTCAGTAACGAAAATAAATTTATACGGGTTTTCTTCTTTGGTAAGGTGGCATTGCGGCATGCACGAGAGCTTATGAAATGTTTCACTACATAGGCAAAAAAAAGGCCCCATCAAAATGGGAAATACTTTAGTTATAAGAGAAACGAAGAAAAATGTGCGCAGTGCCAGTTTATGGAACCACGCTTGAAACTTGTTTTATTTAAAGAGCTATCAGTTGCATTTATTTCTTCGTCCGATTATTTTATATTTAAACATGCCAAATACATAATAAATTACGACTAGAATAGAACGGCGATGGTGTTTTTTGTAATTTTTTGTGTGGTAATGTTAGCTTCCATTCATCTCTCAGTTGCATACAAGCGACAAATAGTGTAGGCAACCTTATTGTCCGCATCGTCCATAATGTGCGCGGAGATTAAGGAACAGTCGAAAGAGGCTTTCATATATGCTGACACAAAAGATGTCGTCCCGTAAGGCTCTGATTAAAAAAAAAAAAAAACATCCATGTGACGGTTTGGAAATTAAGACCAAACTATTTTTTAAAATATCATTATATCCATTTCATTTATGGGTTAACACATTAAACAAAAAATCAAAAATCAGTTCAAAAGTAGTCCAGTAGACATTATGTAATTAACTGACATTAAGAGTTTTTCAACCTTTTCGCAAACATTAGGCATGATCCGTAAATTAAACAAATGTATTAATAAAAAAGAAAGAAAGAAAGGCAAACAGATAAAGAGGAAAAGGCCTCATTGTTCCCAAATTACATAAAATCCATAAACCATTACATGTCGTTATCGTGTCACTTTTTCCCATCTCTTTCATTTTTTTTTCCTTTCATGTTTTTATTTCTTTAAGTTTTTCTTTCTTTCTGTGTCTATTTATGTACTTGATTGATCCTTAAATACATGGGGACATTGCTGAACGGTCGAAAAATGTCCGCAACTTGCCAGTCCTATTTATTTATTTATTCCTTAATGCTAATTTGTTTTATTAGTTCATCAGTTAATTTATATTGCTATTTCTAAATAAGGGCTAGTTTATAATCTTAGACTGATAATCTGTTGTTGTCATAACTCTCTTGAGATTATCCCCCTGAGAATATCAAGAATGTTACAGACCTCAAGGTCACTTTCGATCATTTTCGAATGGCTGCCAACATTTCGATCATTTTCGAATGGCTGCCAACACTAAGCCTTCATTAGACCATTCTCTGTCAGCTGACATTAAGGCCTCTTAAGGCCGGGAGGGGGTGGGGTGGGGCATTCAAGAAAGTGGTCCAAAATCCCAAGTTTGATTACATTGTTGCCTATTTCGGAATTTAATGCTTTCGCGGGGAGTGGGTTGGGTTAAAAGTTACACCAATGGTTTTGCCGATTTTTTTTTTTAATATCATGCTTTATTATCCATTATGCACTGGGAATTATTACTTAAACCTCACAGTACCCCTTTTGTGCTAATACGTAGACAAGACTCATTGTTACCAAGTGCAGATATTGCAGGACATGCATTCATTATGTTAGAAGTATGTAGTAAGAATTGTTTTACAGTGTTGTTGGAGTGTGTGTGTGACGTCTTTCTGTATTTTTGTGGTTTACTTTAACGTCTTTAGATTAATATACAATTAAACGCACTTATTCATGCAAAAAATGTAAACACTTAGAGGTCAACTCAATTATCTTTTTTTGCCATATACTTGGAACTTCGATCAAACATCTGAATAAGCGTATTTTGCTTGCGAAACTGTTTACCAGGTAATTTTCCCATTTTCGTTTTTCTTAGACTTTTTCATGCTTCCCCTATTCTTTCAAAAGTTTTTATTTCAAGAGGGCATCGACTGACATATGGGGTGAAAAGCGGACGCACGACTCGTTTAGTCAGAACAAGTTTTGCAGGAAATCAGGTATTTTTGGTTCAGATTGTAAAAACATATTTAAAAACTGAAACTTTTGTTACTTCTTAATAGCTCACTGTAAATGACTCCGAAAAGAATCAAGTCCATAACCTTTAGAGGGCATTCAAATATTATAAATTAAGCCTTTATTTTTGTAAGGCGGAGAAATTTTAGCGAGGAAACTGAAACCGTAAAAAATAGTATTCAATATGAAGACTTCGATGCAAAGTTGTAGAGATTTAGTTCATTACTAATGGGTGATTTTTATTGTTTTTGCAAAAATAATTATTATATTCGCGACAAAATTTCAATGACATTAAAATAATGTAACTTACTGTAACAGATTCGGAATATGGGGAACTTGCAAGCCTAGAAAAACTATTTTGGATAGATCTTTAACAAAGACAGTAGATGTCATTGACAATGACGCCTGTACACCCAGATTAGTCATCTAAACAATACTAAATGGCACCGATTTGTAAAATATCGTCCTCTGCTTTGACAGAAGGTTACAGGAACCTGTACATGTTGCAAACTAAATTGTAGAATATGATTTAGTAAGAGATCAAAACCCTTCACTGCTCATATAACTCTAAATATATTCAAGTTTAACGATAACATTTCGATGTTTGGAAAAACCTCTTATGATGTTATAAGATTCATGAGTTAAAATGTGCGGGATGTTGTTCTAACCAACAAAAATTTGATTTGCCAAGTAGATGTGATTCACTATCAGTTACAGAGCACTTGTATTCTGTTAAGCTCATCCACAAAAGGATAGTTAAGCAGCTATTTTTGTCGCATAGTTTCAGAAATATCTGATACAACTTTTAGATGTTTGACTTACAAGAACGGCAGGAAAATGTAAATGATAAGATGCAGAAAGCCGTATTAACCATATTAACCAATCAAATCTAGACTCTTTGTTATTTCGGTTATAAACCAACCAATCAGAAGCGTTTTAATTTGTCATTTGTATTACTCGGTTTTCATCGTTATGTGTCCTTTAACCTGAAAGATCAGTAAACGTCTGAAACAGGGCAACTTTTTAATTTTGAGAAGCCGATGCTATAAAAGTCCCAACGGTTTTGAATTTTATTTCATTCCTAAAATCCTAAAAGGGAACCTTTAAACATGAGACCAAGAAATAAGTTCCGAATAAACCCAAGGTTTGTACCCACATGAAAATGAATCCTTACACCTGTATTCAACATATGGATACCGACTCCTCATCCATGACCTTGTGTTCCAGCCAAAACAGATTAATTATCTCTAGCCACCGAAAATGTTCAAACTGCAGAGAAGGATACGTCAGGCATTTGCTGTACTTGTGCTTTGGTGCCAATGTAAAGTGAATCATTACTAAACAAAATTACCTTTGGTGATTGAACGATAATTGGCTTGTACTCGTGAAGTTCATTAACGTAAAACCATAAAAAATATTACGTAATTGACAAAGACCACGCTGTCCTCCATGTTTGCTGCATCGTACAAGCAGATTCTCGCGTGGCTCCTTGAAATGGCGCAAAAGTTTGGCCAAAAGAGACTACCATGTTCTCCAAAAACTGGGGCAGCTGGTTGAGGCTGTTATGTTTATAGACCGGTCAGAAATTGTGCTGAAAAGAGAACAACATTTACGAGGAATAGTCAAAACAAATTTAGGGACAGCTGCATATAATACAACACAAGACATCCAAAGTCAAGAGAAAATTAAAGCGTTCAGTTGTTACTCAGTACTTAGGATTTTGCAAGGGCTGAATACACCAAATAATTTGATTCAGTTTTACGTACTTGCCGAATACATTATTCACCTATCATTTACGTACAACTTATTCTCGAGTTTTTGTGAATGAAATTTATTGTATCCAGTTACCATCTTTCTATTCGTCCGTCCGTCCATCCATCCATCCATCCATCTATCTATCTATCTATCTATCTATCTATCTATCTATCTATCTGCTTCCAAACATTCTGTTTCCAATATATCACAGACTCCAACCCCTCCACACCCCTCCAACCCGCAAAAATTAAATCGTTGGATTCTTATGGGTTTTTTTCCCCACTGGTAGCACATCCTTCCTGGTTGCAATTAGGCCAGTTGTAACTTTTGTAATTTTGTTTGCTGCATTCAATACACACACACACACACACACACACACACACACACACACATATATATATATATATATATATATATATATATATATATATATATATATATATATATAAACACACACACACACACACACACACACCTCGCAGTCTCCTTAAATAATTAATCGTGAAATGCGTCAGAAAAGCATGAAAGTAGATTTAAAAATGCGACATGGACGGCGTTATAAGGCTTATCTTGTGCTTATTAGCGAACTGATACGGTTTTACAATTCGGTAGCGGTAAACATAGATTAAAGAAGTGCAACGAATGTCGGTAATTGTAAAACTTACACATCGTAGCAATCTTAATGTTAGTCTGCATCAAACATCCATGTCGAAAAAGGAACAAGTTGTCGCGATCCATTTAAATCAGAGCAGAATATCCCAGACGTATTTTTAGAAAGAAAAATCACATAGAAAATCTTCAGCTTTCATATTTTGTCGGGTTCACACTTTTAATTTGTCTTGTTGTGTAAATAGTTCATACTGTATACAATGTGTGTGCTGTATAACCGAGATATACGACACTGGAATTGAGCCGTATGAAAAAAGGACAAAAAAAAAAAAAATTAAAAAAAAAATGATCGTTTGAACGAGAGCAAATCGTGATAAGCATTTATCACTACTAAGTAAGCGACGTAGTAAAAGTGGGGGTTATTATATACAGTGTCGCCTCTTGCAGTAAATTAACGCGCTTTACCGAACACCACGTAGAGGCGCCATGGATATTGTTCCAGTGGCGCCTACTGAGATCGGGCCCCCAAGGTTCTTAAATCCGGACCCCGGCCATTTTCGTGGTGTATATCGGAACAGGTTGCCGGCATTGACTTGACAAAGAATACGCTGCATTTGATATAATGATATCCTCCGAGCGGAAATCACCCGGTACAGATATAACTACTATAAACATTGATGTTAACCGGGTTTCAGAAAAGAAATATATGTTTCAATTCGGCTTGTCGAGTGCCCAAATCTTTTAAATCGATGATTAATGCCGTCTGGCGAATTATAGGTGCAAGCACATCTCTCTCTCTCTCTCTCTCTCTCTCTCTCTCTCTCTCTCTCTCTCTCTCTCTCTCTCTCTCCGTGACAATATCCAGATCTTTTAGAGATGATGCATAAACAATAAACCCCATTATTCTTATGTCTTGGTTCAGATCATACCAGTTCTCATTTAATACACTCTGTCATCAATGACTCCATCTTTTCTTTATTACCATTCCTTCCAGTCCAGTGCCCACCATGGCTTGATCTTCGACAGAGGCATCTCTGCTGAGCAGGCCGCATAAAACGTGGCTGGACACGCGATAAATCGGCGATGGGGATTGTTATCCATGGGGCAACGGACTATTAGATTCACATCCTATCCTTGGTTCACGACACTTAACATTTATTTGGCGGGGTTTAAAATATGGCACAGTCTAAAACGCCTACTGTGTCAGACAAAGTGTGATTGTAGAACGGTCCGAAAGTCCATCTCTTTCTTGTAGCAGTTGAGGGAATTTGATGAATCGGTCATAATTTGCAAATGTCTGCATTGTTTATAACCCTTTAGACTTATTTCTTGCTGTTGAATCTTTCAGGTTTATTTATCTTTTCCACGACGTAAAAACGTTTATATCACTAAATAAATAGAATTTCGTATTATATAGAAGTCAATAATTGAAAGTCGAGTCCATTCATCTTCTACGTCATATATTGTATCGTTTCAAATCTATGAATCCACATCAGGGGAAAGCTATTGAAAGAAGAAAACCGCTTACCCCTCCCCCCAACAAAGTAAATTAAAATAAAATAAACATAAACATAAACAAAACAAAACCTTGTATATGCTATGTCAGTTTTATAAGCAGTTCTCGTTATTCACGAGTTTCCACGAAAACAAATCCAGCAGTATCCAATCTATACAAATAATCCAAATTGTGTCTGCAGTCACTATATATGTGTCTTTTTCAAGATTGACAAAAGAAAGAAAAAGCGGGAATCAAAAATAGATTATTTATAATCTACCATTTGTGGTTAACACAACATATACCTCTATTTCAAAAAGTGACAAAGAAAAAGAAAAACAGGAAAATCAAAATAGATTATTTATAATCTAAACTTTGTCCGCAATCACAGCAGATATCTCTTTTTCAAAATGGACAAAGAAAGGAAAAAGCAGGAATCGAAATAGATTATATTAGACCAGAAAGTAGCCATTGGCTATTTTTACTACCTCTCGTGGGTTCATATAAACGTGTGCTATAGAGGTTATCACTACAGCTTAGATGGTCAAGTTTATTTATCGTTTAGGTGGAGGACGGATGAAAAAACTGGAAAGAAGCTAACGACCCTGATTGGATCACCAATGTCTGATGTATAAATCAATCGAGTTCGAGATCGAGATTGATCGATCGATCAAGAGAAAACAATAATGCATCATCTATATATCTTAAAATATGTATAAAAATATATCTATCTGATTAACGGATGGTCTAGAATTGAAGCAAGAACGCGGAACAAACTGTCATGAAGACGGCGAATGGTGCGCGATTTTAAAATATGCCCGGACAACATACAACTGATCACAGAGAAATGGCCTTTCCTGTACCGAACTAGCTATAAAAATCATTAATATCGACAAATTCCAACGACATCCGAATATGCTTTACTTGAATGCAATGCTTCCAGAAAGAGTTCTGATAAAAGGATGTCTGCTCCCGTATTCTTAATTAGATTTCTTACCTACATTGCTTGCTTATCATGTCGCACTTAGAAAGGTAGCATCACTTAGTCCGCTCACGTTTTAAAGATTCTTATTGTTGTATTTTATTTAATATTTTTTTACTTGTATCAGGACTTTTCAGCAAAAGGAAATATCTCTTGTTTAAATTAAAACGAAGCACGGTGAGATGAACAATACAAAATAAAAATGTATCGTATGGAAGCTAAACTTTGGATTTTAAATTCAGCGAAGGAAATTGAAGTACTGTAGGATTTAATTATTCTAAACAACTTGCATTCATTAGTAATACCACTCTACCATTATGTAATCCACACGATCTGCTTCCATATTAGACTGCCGCCCTAGGCTCAGTGTGATTGACATTTACCAGAAGTGGTTTGGAGGCAGGAATAGTGTGGCTTGTCAGAAGTCACGTGCTGGCATTTTAATTCTACAAGACAGCCGCGATACCGATACAAGCTTGTCGTGTCCACACACACCAGGCGGTCCGTGTTGTAGAGTCTGTCAGAATGTCTTCTCTTCTTAGTGAGAAACTAAACTAATACATATAGTCAGATCATTATCGTGAGTGAAGAGTCAGAAAATAGATCCTGATTTCTCAAAGTGTGTTAAAACCTCAACCTATTTATAAATCAAAATACCAAGACAATGTGGCAAAGACAATGGTATATACAGTTCTTCGATCAGAAACATAACAGAAAAATATATAAACTTTGCCCTGTATCGAGGTATATCAAACCAAAAAGCGCAAAATGGTAGTTAAGTCGTTGCAGAGTTGCTAACACACACACACACACACACACACACACACACACACACACACACACACATATATATATATATATATATACCCATATATATATATATATATATATACACTACTATATATATATATATATATATATATATATATATATATATATTTGTATGAAGAATAGCATTGATTCGCATTCGCAGCTTTGTTTTAATGCTCATGATGTTAGCGGCCATTTGAGCAAATGAATGAAACAATGAAAATAAATAATAAACAAACATATATTAACATCGGCCAAGACATAGCGTACAATACTAAAAAATATGTACGCACACTTATTAAACCAAACTAATTTTATTCCAAAATTCTTAGTCATACAATTTAAAATACTATGACCTAAATTTTCATTCCAATTGTACAATTCAAATCCGTTTGTAGTCTGGTTCAATTTTTATTCCAAACGCACAATTCAAAACCCTTTGTGGTCTGGTTCAAACAGACGTTTCACATGGCTCCGTGAAATCTCCGTCAAACGTTTGAAAGAGATCTTACAGAACCACGCGAGAGTCAGGTTGAATGAGACTTACCCTTTGGAGCTTTCGATGCTATTTTTCCAAGATAGCTTCTATTCCCTCAACTTTTCTTCAATAAATTAGTCCTGCATCTTTACAAAGCCTTTTCTTGAATTCTTGATAATTGACCGTTGAATTAAAGTTTTGAGAAACTTCATCAGGTTAGAGATGTTATCTTTCTTTTTATTCTTTGTTGTTCTTGTTCTTGTTCCCATATAATCCCCACTCCTCCCATCGCGGAAACGTTCCGACTAAATACAATCATCACTTTTACTCTCCTGCTATTCCAATGCAGATGTGAATTATGAGAATAATTTTTAAAAGAAAATATAGAAAATGGGCGTTAGAATAATACAACCATAACGTAGAAACAATGAACGCAATATATGTATCACACGCATTGTTTTATCAATTACTGATCATTGAAGATGCTTTTTTCCGCTAAAAGAGTCTATTTACTCATTCAATGTACGAGAGAGAGAGAGAGAGAGAGAGAGAGAGAGAGAGAGAGAGAGAGAGAGAGAGAGAGAGAGAGAGAGAGGGTGGTGCGGTTTGGGAGACTTACCATTAAGGCATTTATTCATTGCCAAAACCTATGTTTCTTTATTGGTCGATTAGTC
>JAECUM010011635.1:0-102015 GCA_016617855.1 Megalonaias nervosa | reverse complement strand
CTGTGCGTAATAGTGTTACTTTGATACTGTGCGTAATAGTGTTACTTTGATACTGTGCGTAATAGTGTTACTTTGATACTATGCGTAACAATGTTAGTTTGATGCTATGCGTAATAGTGTTACTTTGATACTGTGCGTAATAGTGTTACTTTGATACTATGCGTAATAGTGTTACTTTGATACTGTGCGTAAGCGTTACTTTGATACTATGCGTAATAGTGTTATTTTGATACTATGCGTAATAGTGTTACTTTGATACTGTGCGTAATAGTGTTACTTTGATACTATGCGTAACAATGTTAGTTTGATACTATGCGTAATAGTGTTACTTTGATACTGTGCGTAATAGTGTTACTTTGATACTGTGCTTAACAATGTTAGTTTGATACTGTGCGTAATAGTGTTACTTTGATACTGTGCGTAATAGTGTTACTTTGATACTATGCGTAACAATGTTAGTTTGATGCTATGCGTAATAGTGTTACTTAAGTAAGGGGTGAAATCTATGAAATAAGCTCTTACAGCTATGTGTATGGTATTAACACAGATAAATTACAAAGAACTTGCATTATGACAACACACAAATATTTTTTGTACTGAAAACAAAAAGAGAAAAGTATAAAATATTCAGCCCATAATTAATAATTTACTGAGTTAATTATGTTGACATTAGTAACACATGCAAACCAAGCATGGCTTTCAGCCCACAAAGGTACTTTTTTTCAGGATTCTGACATTTAAACATTATTGAATTTGGCTGAGGGGAGGTTTTCATTTTGTTTTCTGCAGACAGTGTGATTAAAAATGTAACCATGCTAGCTCTTGGTCTTCGAATAAAAATTAAACATCGCATTATACATATTCCTGTGTGATGAGTCATGTTTTTCGTATTTAGAGAATGGCGCCTCATTCTGTATCAGACACTATATTGTTAGGTTTATGTTTATAAATAACAGATGATATGGCATTTAACACTATCACAGTCCAACTTGTCAGAGATTCCACTTAATGCTTCCAATGAATAAGACCATCTTTGATCAACCAAACTCTTGAATTGTACATA
Organism: Megalonaias nervosa; assembly: GCA_016617855.1. NCBI lineage: Eukaryota > Metazoa > Mollusca > Bivalvia > Unionida > Unionidae > Megalonaias > Megalonaias nervosa. The sequence goes on along the minus strand of JAECUM010011635.1, from coordinate 100,952 downwards.
AATATAAATTTTGGAAAATATAACAGTTTGATTCTATTTTGGGATATTGTTATAACTAACAAATCTAAGATTTGTAGATTTGTGAGAGACGAACTCTTCCTTATTCACCATAATAATGCTTGTCGCTATTTAAGCTTAGAATTAATGAAGCAGGCTAGTATCCTTTGACAATTGATTCCATGCTACTCAGCACGTTTTATTGTATGGCCTGATTACTCACATGTGATTGTTTTGTGTGTGCGCATATATATATATATATATATATATATATATATATATATAGAGAGAGAGAGAGAGAGAGAGAGAGAGAGTGAGAGTGAGAGAGAGAGAGAGAGAGAGAGAGAGAGAGAGATTTAATGACGCGATAATGGTTTGTCCCTTAGGGCGAATCGAATCCTGGTCTGGAACTTACGACACCCGTCACCTTCTCAAATAAGTGTACATCCCGTAAAGAAATGAGAAGTTGGTGTTCGATACAGTTTTATCATGCTAGGAGATACCTTGGGGATCCAGTAATTAATTCTCATTTAAGAATAGTCACTTAGTATTCATTTATTTTCCTCGATATCAATTTTCAGGGTTTTACAAAAAATGACATTTACGTTCATTCTTAAATTCGTGTATTTTGAAAGGGGTCCTGTTGTTTATACATAATTATCATTGTTTACCAGTCTTTAATTTCTTTGTTCTTGCAGTTACTAAATCCATGAATTAGGTACACCGTGAAAATAAGAACATCCAATTTTTCATAAGAATATCCACTTTTCTGAAATGATGCAGACAAATAAAAATATGCATTATTGAATATGTGTTCTAATATTAGAGCATTGTCTTCGTAAAGTCCATTACAAAAAAAGTCATAGAAATAACGTACGAGCTCAGTAAAGATAATGTTGAACATAGTTTGCGACTTTCACGACGCTTATAATTGCAATCTTTTTAAAATCAATATGTTTAACCTATTCAGTGGTTTATGTTTCATCTGTTTCTTATATAACTGTGGCTTGTATAACTGCAATTTATACATAACCGTTTGAATAAATATTGAAGCCAAATTGAAATGCCATGCATGATGTATTGCCATCGTAAGGTATCTTTTATAATCTATGCTAGACGACGGTCAAACAAATCTCCGTTACGTTCATATGTTAATGCGAACAGGAAATTGTCACATGACCATTTTAAATTTATATGTTTCTTTTTCTATGAGAAAAGAAGTTATTTTATGCTTCCAAATTAGCTTTTTTGTGTAATGCATATATTTTGCTTCATCGAAGAATGTCTCTTTCCTATTGGCATCCTTTCAGGCAACTGCAAGACTGCGCAGTTTCTGTCTCTCACGGTATGTCCACTTTGTAAATTTATGTATTAAACTTTTAATAATTTACGAATGTATGAAGTGGTTGTTCAACCTTCCATGGTAGAAGATAAATCCAAATATGATTTTGTTGATAAAATTTAAAATTTCTTCACTCTAGATGTTTGTCTTAATACATTTCTGATAACTTGCTACATTACTACTGCTGCTACTACTGTTACTACTACTACTACTACTACTACTACTACTACTACTACTACTATCAGAAGCATGCAAATCCAAATGTTCCAGATTCCGCTATTTCTGATGGGTTATAGTGCTTTGACTGGTTCTTTTTCCATTTTGTAGGCTTGTCGACTTTGAATATTTTAAAAACCAATAAAAAAAACCCCATAGGATTCAGTCAAGAAAACTATAGTGCTTAAAGAGTCAAAATAAATTTTTAAAACTCTGACTAGGCAAACATAATAACGAGAACACATATTAAAGGAAAGTGATAATTTTTATTTGTAATTGATTTATTAGGTAATGTTTGGCTGATTACAATAAAGGGTCCAACTGGAGTGTTCATTTCAAAGACCTTGATGAAGTGCTCATTTCAAAGACCTTTCTTGAGTGCTCATTTCAAATACCTTACTTGAGTGCTCATTTCCATGACTTTGCTTGAGTGCTCATTTCAAATGAAATTTATGAAACGGTCAAATATTATCAATCTGTTGAGAGCCTTGATTTTATTTGTCCAAATAGCTGACTAGAGTTGTGAAATGACTTCGAAACTTATTTGAATGCGCAAGTTCGTACCACTGTGTGGCACTATGGCTCTTATTATGTGTGTTACTTATATAAAAAATTACGATATAAATATATTTTTAAAAAATGCAGTAATTATGTGATAAACCATTATTACAATGAACTTAGTGCTGAGTAGGCTATCTGTAGCAAACTTCATCACGATTATTATAGTTCATATCATCATATCCTATACATCTGCACACATTTTTGGCAAATGAAAGATCATTTAAAACTTCTATTTGAAGTACAAAGATACCTAAAATAACGTCTGCAAAACCTGCATTATTCTAAATCCATTCCAAGATAAATTCTAAACGGACATCAGCAGGACTGATTAAATAACCTATTAAAATGCATTTATATACATTTATATATGAATGTATAAAATAACATTTCAGAATAAATGGCATTGCAGAATTATGCCCAAAATGTTTTATTCAACGGCTATCTGTCGAAACCGTTGAAAGATATTGTTAACACGATAATGCAGAACCATTTATTAAAGACGTTTCAACAAGAACACTTAAAACTTTTGAAATAGATTATTTGTGTTTTTGAGACGCACACGATATGTGTTACGAAGTATTCAGTCTTAAAGGTAAAAATATTTCAGTATTAATCTAATTTTTTGACCCAGATTCTTTTTTAATGTCCCTCTTGGGACTCTTTAACGTTACGAACTCATGGAGGTAATTCAGAGCTGCAAGTCCCACAGAGCACTTCAATATTGTTAATTACTGAATATTTAAAAAGGGTAGTGTGACAGAAAAGGAAGTAATTGCAATACTCATTAAACATCAGTCAATCATGCCGCCAGACAATTAATTTATCTTCGTATTTGTACTGTCTTGTAGGGAAACGCATCGAAGTCTTATTAAATGGAGCTTACAGACAGTGGTCTGTGTTATCTGTACTCCATACCATACTTACATTTAAAGCCGGCTAATTCACTATTGCTGTTTCTTGGATAGAGTCTTTCTAATAACGGTATTGGTATTCACTGACCGTAAATTATGCATTGATACCTAATGTCACCTCCAGCCCCATTTCCGTGACATCAGTAAAGAGTAGTGGCTTGGAAGACCGTGATATGAATATTATCTTCTTCATTCAGAACTACGTCAGTGCTTCAATAATGACCCAAAATTTTCGTGACCTGTTGTGCGGTCTTGTGGACATATCCTGAGGTCTTGTAGATCTATTATAAGGTATTGTGACCTTTTCCGGTGTCTTGTGGACCTATTCTGGTGTCCTCTGACATATCCCGGTGTTGTTTAACTATCCGAATGTATCATTTATCAAATGTCCGTCTGCGTTAGCTATTCATATCACTTATGGAGCTATTTTGGTGTCTCACCGATTTACTTGTGGTGCTCTTTTGACCTTTTCACCTGACGTCTTACTCGTCTTCATCACCTATTCTATCGTATTGCTGATCTATTCTGGTGTGTTTTGAACTAATTTAGCATTATTTCGGCCAGTTTCAGTGTTTCAGTGATTTTTACTAGGGTTTCTTCCCCCATTCTGTTTCCATGTTGACCTCTTTCGCTGTCTTGTTGACTGATTCTGTTGTCGTCTTAAAGCAGTTCGGCTTTTTAATGACCTCTTTGACCTATCCAAGTTTTACAACTCTATGGCCACAAACTAAGTTACAAAAAGAAGAAAAACAACAGTTTAAATAAATAAATAAATAAATAAAAAACTTAACAAAGAATTTAATTAGATAAAATCATGTACCAGGTGTTAAAAAATATAGATATACATAACACACTCACTGACATCTCATGTCTTGTTGACTTGCTCGCTTGTCTTGTTGACCTTTTATTGTCATTCTGATCTCTTGTGTTATCGGCCCTATTCTGGTGTTTTCTTGAGCTATTTCATTAGGGTGTTTTCAGTGTCATTTTGACCTAATAGTGCTTCGCGCTGACTCTTCAAGGTGTCTTCTTAACTTATTCCCGTGTCATGGTTACCTTTTTGTTTCTTGCTGACTAATTCTTATATCATCTTGACCATATCCGGTTCATTTGGAGGCCATTTTACTTTCGTCTGTCATTCGGACCTTTTCTAGTAAATGTCTAAGACATTGGTGTCTTTTTTTATAGTGTTTATTTGGTTTTTGTAAACATAATTATTTAACTAGCGCAGAAAGACACCGACAATCTTTACATAACTATGGTGAATTTATCTGTTTAGTATACTGAAATTTATATTTCTTAAAGAGAACTTGATAGCAAAGCGATTGTTCCAATATCTTTTGATACATATAAATATACGCATACTTTCTCTTTCTCCACACACACACACACACACACACACACACACACACACACACACACATGCACGCATCTATCGTATAAAAACTGCCATTGAGAATTTTGATAAGTACTGCACATTAAACAATACAATTGTGCCCGTATATTTAATAGTGTTCCCTTGTTCCATCAGATATAAAATGTTCATGCTGAGAATAAGACACCATGTCTTCAAAGCTGACACAGTATAGCGTAGTTCAAATTATATATCTTCGAAATTAATACAGCACAGTGTATTTCATACGATACATCATCAAAACTAATAGAGTACAGACTAGTTAAAATGAGTCTCTCTCTCTCTCTCTCTCTCTCTCTCTCTCTCTCCAGAGGACATGGGTCTTGTTTGACGAATGTTTCCCAAACTCATTCATTCAAGAGATCGCCCATAAGATGGCTCATAACACAGATTTTCCAAATTTTTACAAGCTGTTTCATATCTAGAAATCGTCTTTCTTACGATCCATTTTGTGCACACACTGACACTATTCGTGCTCTTCACTCCTAGTGAGGGCTGCAGCGCTTCTTCCATTCATGCAAATTCAAAGGGATATTATTATTATTATTATTATTATTATTATTGTAAAAGTGTATTCACTTCTTATGAAATGCATATTCATTGTAATGCAAAAACTGTTTCATACTCGTTAAAGTACCAAACTGTACTTATTATGAATTTATTTCTTTTAACGATTCCTGTTGGATTAATTCGCAGAAATCACATGCAGTTCCAAAGGACATGTAGAAATAAAACATGTTTATCAAAGTCAAAAGGAATATTAGTACAACTGCTAGCTCTGTGTGTGTGTGTGTGTGTGTGTGTGTGTGTGTGTGTGTGATTTGAATTTTAATGTAGCTTTAACAATTTTTTTCCAGTCACATCTCTACGATGTCTGCAGTGTGACAGTTTATTGTGATGTCTAGCACAGCGGTATCATGCCGCAGACATATAAGATTATGTCCAACCCAGTCACATTATCCTGACACCAGGCTGACCAGTCCTAACACTAACCTCTTAATGCTGAGCCAAGCAAGGCAGTTGCTAGTACCAATTTTATAAGTCCTTGGTATGATTCGGCCGGGGTTCGAACCCGTGACCTTCCGAATCTGAGGCTGACTCTCTAACCACTTAGGCAACCGGACCGGCCGCAATGTCACTGATCACATCTTGCATTAGAAAGTGAGATGTACTAGAAAATTACGACATATAAATGCATTTCAGTGATTAAAGTAAGAAAGCAAAGCGTAGGAATATATCAAAGAAAATTTAATGCGAATTATTAATGCTGCCGACAACCGCCATGAAAGAAACGAAAGTCTAGACAAGAAATAATATAGGAGGTTAGGTTAGTACTTAAGATTGACTTTCGTGACAATAGCAGGCTATAATAATGACGACGCTGGAGAAACATTATATTGGGACATGCGTCAAGTACATACACACTGGCCGAAAATAATGGTATGATTATATTTTCCCCAGAATACTGCATAAGTATGGGGGAGGTTGCAAATCACGGTCGACAAACTTTCCTCTTAAAGACACATGGACAATCTTCATTTTTTGTCGTCGTGGTAATCCTTTTCCCCATTTCTTCTTGTTTTGTGGGTTAACGCCATTTTTCAGCGCAAGAATAGCTATAAATGGCAGCCTATATAAATGGTGGAGGAAGAACCAGGAAAAACCCTGTTAAGAACCACCTACCCACGGGAAGCTACTGGCAGCTTTCTCACATACCCACATTGGCCGAACCAGAGACTTAAACCCACACGGATAGAGGTGAGATATCAGTGATCGTTGAAAAGGCAAGCGCTTTAGATCGCTCGTCCACCAAGGGTGCCTCCCTCCCCCCCCCATCATCATCATTATCATCATTATCAGACCATTATCAATGATCATTTTGATATTGTTACCATTTTTTGAAAACAGTTCAGTTTAAATTATGCATAAGCTGCAAAACGTGTCCAGTTCTATCTTAGGATACCTCTCAATCTACGTGTATCACAAAGTTACGAAATATGTAAGAACGGTTCTTTGTTTTGAAACCTAACATAAAGTTAGGAAACATCAACTACGGTTCTTTACTCTGAAACCTATTATAAAATTAGGAAACATCAAAAACGGTTGTTTCCTCTGAAGCCTTTCATAAAGACAGGAGACAACTAAGAACGTTTATTTGCTATGAAACCTTTCGTGAAACCATCTAAAGAAAGATTTGTTTCTTCTAGAAATATGTCATATGAATTATGTCTTTCCTAACATCGCGAAATGGATATATATATATATATATATATATATATATATATATATATATATATATATATATATATATATATATATATATATATATATTGCAGTGAACGGTTTTCCTTCTGTATTCAATATATGTTTTTTCTTAAAGCACGCATTTTCCTCGAATTAAAGAATGTTAGAAAAGTCTGATTTCAGCTGGACAGAACTTTGGAAGCATATCTCATTTTGGCATTATTGCAGGCATACAGCATGATGAAAAGGAACAGCTGCCTAATTAATTAAATTAGTGCCAAAAATAGTGAACTGTCGATGACATGACCTATTTGAGGATAGGCTTAATGGACTGTTGGTGGTGGTGGTGGTGGGACCCAGCTGGTACGCATTACAAGAAGATCGGCTTAATGGACTGGTGGGAGGGGGGATCCAGCTGGTATGCATTACAAGAAGTCTAACTAGTGTACTTCTACTGTCACACTCTAAGTAATTATGACTCAGTACAACATTTTCTCTATGTCCTCCGTTCAGACTGTCATTACGCATTAGATCATGTTTTTGGTTTAACTGTTGACATGTTTCAAACCGTGGTGTGTATATATTGATTTATCGATATTTCTTGGGTTCAAAATTAACTTTGCATTTTCAAATTCGTTTTTTTAACACATAAAGGGCAATTTAGTTTTTATCACACAAAGGGCAATTTCATTTCAATCACACAAAAGGCAATTTGGTTTCTAATACACAAAGGGCAATTTCGTTTTTAACACATAAAGGTCAATTTCATTTCTATCACACAAAGGGCAATTTTGTTTCTAACACATAAAGGGCAATTTCGTTTCTATCACACAAAGGGCAATTTGGTTTTTAACACATAAAAGAAAAGGCAATTTCGTTTTTAACACATAAAGGGCAATTTGGTTTCTAACACACAAAGGGCAAATTCGTTTCTAACACACAAAGGGCAGTTTGGTTTCTAACACACAAAGGGCAAATTCGTTTCTAACACACAAAGGGCAGTTTGGTTTCTAACACACAAAGGGAAAATTCGTTTCTAACACACAAAGGGCAATTTGGTTTTTAACACATCAAGGGCAATTTCGTTTCTGTCACACAATGGGCTATTTCGTTTCTATGACACAATGAACTTTTTCTTTCCTATCACATAAAGGGAAGTTTTGATTCTATCAAATTAATGGCTTTTTCATTTCTATCACATAAAGAGCTAAATTACAAAATTTAATTATGATTAATGAATGTACCGGAACTCTTTTAGAAATACCTCCGTACCATCTGAGGAACAAAAATAGAGAAAGCTGCTGACTTTGTCAGCTTTATAGAGTTGGTAAATAAAAGACAAATAATACGAAAGCAAAACCTTCTTAACTATAAAAAGTTTGGGTATCCTAATACAGAAGAAAGAAAGAGGTAAAGAACAACCTGATACATAATCGATGAAATTGTACAATGAAAGTGTAAGATGATTTAGAAAGACTCGTACAAAGACTCGTAGGAAGACTCGTACTCGATGTACATGTGCATTTAACGAGAAGATTCACATTTACTATCGAAACTATTTTTCAAATTTCTGTCTGTCGTATGTTGGATATTTGTTTAATTAATTATGCTGTTTATTTGGATAATTAATTATATTGTCTATTGGTTAATTAACTGGTTAATTAATTATATTGTCTATTGGTTAATTAATTGGATAATTAATTATTTTGTCTGTTTGGTTAATTAAAATAAACTGCGACTTAAGGAATATTTTCCTGCAAATCCTGACATTTCTTGTTTTGTCTTAACAGGTATTTTCCCTGTAGTACACACAGTGAGTGGCCCAAACCGTCTTGTACCGTAATTCAGTAACTCCAACTAGTAAAACAAGATGGTCGAGAAGTCAGTAACTAAGTATAGCTTACATCAATATCGAGTTTAGTTGGTGAAAAGGCCCTTTGTGTTTTCGATGCACAAACACCTTTTAAATCGTAAAATGAAATAATTCATCTATTTGGCTTTGACTTAGTATACATGTGTCTCGATGACCATTCTAATATTCTCGTCTGTTTGGATTTGACTAAGTAACCATGTATATCGATGATAATTCCTAGATATTCGACTATTTGGATTTGACTTAGTATGCATTTTATCGATGATAGTTCCTAGACACTGGTCTATTTGGCTTTGACTATAATATCAATATGTCAAACATTTCTAATGATTTCTTTTACGTACTCTCAGAACAATAGCTTGTTATGAAAGGTGATCAGCAAGAAGAAGGAGGAAACCTGATGATTAAAACAACTTCCTTTAAGTCAGAAAAGTCTCTGCAGTAAATCGGACTGGTCCAGCTTGTTAGGTCGATTCCGCTGTTAATATACATATATATTCACTGCAGTTTGATTGGTTAATAATTGTGCTAGGAATTCTGAGTTTGTATAGATATATTAGTCCTCGGCAATGGATGAGATATTTGGAAAGTGCATATGAAAATTATTATATTTAGTTAATACTATAAGACTTGAAAATATTAATGCGAAATTAACAGAAATCTCTATCAGGTGATGTTTTACGGGCTACGTTCCTCATAACCACAGATTCAAACATTTTTATATTTTGAAGGAAGGATTAATCTCAGTAAGTCCCAATTTTAAGATAATGATAACCAGAATCGTGCGATATGATACTACTATGATAAAGTCCTCAATTATCAGATAATAATAATCAGAATCGCGCGAGATATTACTACGATCAAATTGCCGATTTTCAGATAATGATACTTTGAGTTATCGTAAATGATCGGAAATAATCGACTATTGCAGCAGGTTGTAATCATTTTCTACATGTATATTGATTCCTCGTAACTTTTAGTATGTCAAAACATCGATGTAATAAAATATAATAAAATCTTTTATCAAATTGTGCACTGTAATTTTGATTACCCTTAATAAATCATTGTAATTCACCTTTTTGCTTTAAAGAGAGTTAGATAATTACTGACAGATGTTCAATGGTCAAAGAGAATATTAACAAGAATCTGTAGTTGTCAGGGGTAATCGTGGGAACTGATTACATTGCATACATTTTCCTTGTGATAGTAACACAGCTTCAAATATCACTGTTAGCATTATATTGGAATATAGTTATATTTCAAGGCAAGAACTTCCATGAAATGAGATATATTTATGTATCAAGTGCACAAACCTCCGGGTACTTAGTTATGCTCTACGACTGCTGATATGTCAATATTTACTTGTTTTACTCAATGCAATGAAAGCTATAGGATTGTTGATGATGAAATAGACTCTGCTGAGTACGTGCAAAACGTATCATTGCATTGTACAGAACATACCATTGCATTGTACAGAACATATCGTTTATCGTTGCATTGTACAGAACATATCATTGCATTGTACAGAACGTATCATTGCATTGTTCAGAACATATCATTGCATTGTACGCCCACTGAATTCAATTCCTGTTATCTAAGGAACACAAAGTATCAAAGATAAACCAGCTGCATTGAATTACTTGATTTATTAAGATTGAGAATGTTTCTTTTCAAAACATACGATGTGTTTCCTGAATGATTTAAAGAGATGTGTGGTAGGATTTGACATATTTGATGGCATTTTGTCCTATTCGCTTATCGTGATGAAATTGTCAATTATTTTGTTGACCAGGTTCGGTGCTGTTTAGACCTACACCGGTGTGGAATTAATACACATTGTGCTTTGTGGCTTCTTGACCTGATATTCATCTCTGGACTACAACACACTCCCATATCTTGTTCACCACTTATTCTGTTTCAAATGTTTCGCTCAGTTATTCATCAGTTACGTTTGCAAAACCATTCTGATTTCTTCCTGGTGTCTTCCTAGCCAATTAGGAAATGTCTCTATAAACATATGCATTGTCGTTGTAATCTGTCATCGTCCAATGAACCAACTGCTTCCAAATGTACCTGTTGCGGAGCAGTTCCGGCACATAGCCGAGCGAAATGCCCAGCAGCTAAATCCAAATGCAGAGGTTGCGGGTTAAACCTCTGCGGGTTAAATGGGCACTGAGTCAAATGCTGTATCTAAATGATAAACGTTCACGAGGTCGACGATCGTAAAAAACACCAATGCCTCCGTTGGAACAGTCCAAATGCGCGATACTCAGGATCGATCATACCTGGGGACAGTTGGACACACAAGAAGAAAATCCATGGACATAACATTAAATGTGAGACAAGTTTGTATCAGATTTAAGACCGACTCAGGGGCATATGTAACTGTCGTACCTGATTGTGTGTACACTAAATTAGGTGAACAACCTTTAACAAAATATATCTCAACACTTTATGGTCCTGGTAACATGAATATACATGTCTTGGGTTCTTTCACAGACACAGTTTCTAGCGATTCTGACTTGGCAGTCGAGCAAATATATGTAGTTAAGGGTCTTGAAAGATGCTTGTTATGCCAACCTGCAATCACCAAGATAAATTCGCTCGTGGTTAAACATCATCAAAGCGTAGATGAGGTTGTCTCCCTTGAATCAGTAAAAACAAAGGTGTCCAAATCTGTTCAATGATGTCGGCATGCGCATTGGTGAATATCGTATTACCCTCAAAGAGCGTGCCAAACCGTATGCTCTAAGGTTCCGCGCCGAGTACTTATTTCTCTGCTTCCAAAAGTTAAACAAGAACTCGAAAACTTGGAGAAAAGCAGGCTTAAATCGCGAGTTGGCCAATCTACCGATGGGTGTGCAGGTATGGTCATTGTGCCAAAACTTAATGACAATTGAGAATTTGCTTTAACCTAACGAAACTGAATGGAACAGTAAAACGCAAATATTTGCCATTGCCAACCATTAATCAAAGCCTTGGTTTTCTGGCAGCTGCCAAATATTTCAGCAAAATTGATGATAATTTGGATTTCAGTCAAGTAAAACTTTCAGTTGAAAGCAAGCTATTTGCCACATTCATTACTCATTTTGGCAAACACCCTTTCAAGCGCATCCGAATACTTTCAGAAAATAATGTATACCATTTTGGAGGGAACTGAGATGGTTTATGCCAGATAGATGACGTTCTTGCTTCTGGGAAGACTGAACTCGAACACGACGAACGACAGAACAAATTATTGTCAAGGCTGCAAAGTGCAAACGTGACATTAAACTTAGCTAAGTGTGAGTTTTAGGAAAAAATATGCTAAGTTTGTAGGGCTCGAAACCATTTACAGACACAGATGGCGTACGCAGATTCCTAGGTATGGTAAGGTACCTGGGTAAATTCATACCCTTGCTAGCTGAAAACTCAAAATCTATACCTGACTGGCTAAGTGAGAAAAATCAGTTCTGTTGGGGACCTGAACAACAAATTGTTTTGACAGGCACTCACTAGTACACCTATTCTTGCTCTTTATGGCCAAAATAAAGATACTTCGATGTCAGCTTTGGTCTAGGCGTAGCACTGTTTCAAAATCAAGAAGATGGCGATTTTAAACCTATTCATATGCCTCAAGATAATAGTCACAAACAGAACAACGTAATTCAACAATTGAAAAGGAAGCACTGGAGTTACGTTTGGTTCTTAAAGAAATCTTGACTTTCTCATTGGAAAATCATTTTAAATTGAGACTGATAACAAACCCTTAGTTTCCTTGCTAGGTCAAAAAGATGATAATGAATTGGCCATTAGAATACAAGATTAGACTGAAGTTAATGCAGTTCTCGTATTCTATTTCTCCTCACGTTCTAGGGAAGCTATTAGTAATACCAGACTTACTGAGTAGACACCTGTAAGTCACACACTTCGACACGGGAAGAACAAAAGCTTTGCTTTGACGCTGAAACTCATGTAGATACAGTTTTCATACACTCGCCTGCAACTGAGTCCAGGTTAGAGGAAATCAGGTTAAAACAGGAACGGGATCCCATATACCAAGCTCTAATTATGTACTGTCACCAAGTTTGGCCAAAGATAACAAGCGCAGCCGGTGAAATTGGCGCATAATATTGGTAATTTCGAGGAAATCACTCTAAACAATAACCTGTTAATGAAGGATGACATATTAATCATCCCAACTTAAATGAGAGCAGATATACTCACGAAATTTCATGGGGCCCATCAAAGGAAAGCCGAATGCAGGCAGAAGGCCCATGAATCAGTTTGGTGGCTAGGATTAACACTGATATTGAAAATCTTGTGAAATCTTTTGACGTCTGTTCAAAATTATAGAACGATCATGCGGAGCCAATGGTCATTACTAAGTTTGATGACCGCTCTGGGAAATATTTAAGATCTAATTTGTTGTCGTGGAAAGGTTACGCATATCTTTAGGTGGTAGACTTCTACTGTATTGGCAAAACTTAAAAACTTCGCAAGTCACTTAAAATCAATATTCAGTGGACATGGACTTTGTGACGTCCTGAAACAGATAACGACCCACAGTTTTCCTCAAAGGTGTTCGAGGAATTCATTCCGAATATAGACAAAAAATTCAATACCAGAATCAGATACCCCGTGGGTAATGCATAACGAGAGGTACAAATAGGTAAACGTTTGCTGGAACAATCAGTTAAAGAACTATCGCGCCATACATTTAAGCAATGGTTACAGCCCTGCTGAATTGCTTTTCGGAAGAAAAATTAAAACAAGTCTTCACAAATCCCAGAAAAATTAATAACAAAACCTGTAAATTACAACGTACTTCGACAAAAAGAGAACACTGAGGGACAAAAATAAACAAAATTACGATTCGTGAAAACAAGTGCATACCTTTAAAGCACTTCAAATAGGTGACAACACTTTAGTAAAAGATTGACAGGGTGGCAAAATTATAAAAGAGGCAAATCGACCCCGGTCATACGTAGTGGAAACTCCCCGTGGTACAACATCTCGTAACAGAAGATACCTGATAAAACTCAGCAATAATGTTCATGTGAATGAACGGGTGTACACAATCTAGTCACGCATATGATGCATTCTCGTCTCATGATAGTTCAGAAGTGGCAAATGGTCAGAATGTACAACGTTCAAATGGGCCAGATTATGAACACTATATTACTAGATCTGGGAGAGTTTCTATAGCGCCAGACAGACTTAATTTGTAGACAATAATTGGTAATAATTAGTGTGTAATAGCATGTCTCGCTGAAATTGTTTGGGGTGAATTTTAGATAACAGAAATGTGTTAATTTTAACAGCCACGGACGATTCATTGATGAAAGACCAGCAAGATAAATGGACTTGTTACATTTGTAATTATTAAGTGGAAAGACCGTTTACCGTAAAACCTCCAATATAAGCTCTAAAAAGGGGGTGTTATATATGGGTACTTTAATGAAACTTGATATGCATGCTTGCTTGTGCCGTACATAACAGCCCATCACGTGGTCCATCACTGTTTAGCGTCTATCACAGCAGCCCGATATTAAAGCATATAGTCTACCGTGGATCTTATGCGTGTTGACTGCTTACGAACCCGAATATAACAAAAACTTTGGCCAGTATTTTATGAATATTTCTGAAGTTATTATTATTATTGACTCTAGCTGTCTGCCGAAACTGGCAAATTATACTATTAGCGCTGTTTAAGTACAATTCATGTCATTAATTGAGAGGTGATTTTATCAAAACACGAAATCATTACTTAATTACATTTATAGTAAGGGAAATGGAGACTTCTACCTCAAGGACCTCTGCCCACCCTCCAAACAAATACAAATTATCATCTCGGAGACCCACCAATCCCTATCCCAACAAGACTTTCAGTTTTTAGCTAGGAGATTTCTACCTCAAGGACCTCTGCCCACCCACCAACCCCTATCCCAAAACGACTTTCAGTTTTTAGCTAGGAGATTTCTAGCCCAGGACCTCTACCCCCTTCAAACAAATACGAATTACGCGTTGTGGATTTATTCGCTGGAGTAAAAAGGTAAGTGAAACATTATTTCTAAAGTTTAGACAAAATTTCATACTCTATCATTGACATACTTTTTTTGATAATCTTTTTCATACCTGCTGACTCTCATTGGTAGAATATCTGTTAACATACTGTCAGTAATACGAAACTCGCGTATTAAATTGTCCATATCATATTTTATACCCCGAAAGTAAGATCGTATCTGATCAAGTAATTTTTTATAGGTGATACTTACTGTTTTGCAGGCATTTTTTTTAGTCACAAGTCGAGATTCAACTTTTTTACACGCTGTTGCAAGAGAAACACCAACGCCTGATATTATTAACAAAAACGGATTTAATGATGCTCCACTTGGAATTATACCAGAGCTAGTCATTAGCAGTGGTAAATATGATATTATCCGAAGTATTTTGCTATAGTATTTGTAACATTTTTTTTCACGCACCAAAGTTTTTTTTATGATAATATCTGTAATATTGCATTAGCGCGTCAACATATTGTTTTGGAATTTCTTCTGAAATGTGATTGAAATCGATGATTTGTTTTTTCATTATATAATATTTTATACAAAGACAAAAACTCTAGCGCCAACAATCGAATCAAGAAACTCGCGGAATTTATTATTGTTAGGATCAGCCATAAAAATTATATATTTGTCATAAACATCTGACGAAGTATCATTATATCGTTTATCAGTTAGTACCTCATTTTTCTTTAACCAAGCGTATGAGTCAAAAGTATCTTCTACTTCACTTTCATACAAATCTGTTTCATTCACCAGATTACTGTAATCGCTTTCTGTTTCATCAATATACCCTAATACCAAGCTTATTTAATTTAACGTGAAATTTTTTAGAACAATATGTCTGATAATTGCATATGCGACTCTAAAATTTGCTAGCATTAATTTTTTGAGTGATTTTAGTCCAACAAGGGTAGTCTGAGTAAAAGTATTTACTTTAAGCCATAATTGTTCGTATTGTTTTGTGAACATTTTCTCGACCTCACTGTAATAATTTCGTAATGACAATTGTCTGGAGCGAGTGATTGATGGAAATGGAATATCATCTGCTTCACCTATGTCGCAGTAAGAACCAATCCCTACACCAAATGTTGTTCAATTGACTTCCTCAAAAAACTTTTCTCGCTCAATATCACTAAGATTATTAATTTCATTGTCAAAATCTTTGATTATTTTAGAGACCTTTCAACAATAATCGGCTCAAATTCTGGGTCTTTTTTATGTCTCATTGGCATAATTGCGTTTGCGTACACTTTAATAAGTAACTCCGTGTCTGGTGTCATGTTAACAATATTGACTAGCGTTTCTTTGTCGTGGTAGTACATGCCAAGATACCTAAAAATTTCTCGTTTCGAAAAACTATTATATATTTTTTGTTTCTTTTTATTCCTATTATTCTAGATTCCGCTAGCTTGTCAAGACGACGATGATTTTCATTTATTCGTCTTTTTTCCTCCGCTTTTTCACCATGTGCTTCTGTTATTAATATGTTCGATCGTATTATCAAATCTATATTTTTTAAATTAAACTCGAGCAATATATTTTTCAACAGTATTTCAACTTGCTTTTGTTCTTCTAGACAATTATCAGGATGACAGTATCTGCTTATGATATCAAAGTTTTCTATTGCTTTATTAGTTGTGGTCCTCGCATATGCATAACACGAACAAAATTTTTTTCTTCTTCTGACAATGGAGAGTTTATCATTGGAATTGTAAAATTTTTTGTTGTATTTATCACACGTGCTGCTAGTGATATATTCCCAACATCTCTTTTAGGATTAAAGATATTATCATAAAATTTCCCTCGCAACGGTTACAATTGGTGGTTCTGCCATTATTTTATAGCATTAGATTAAATTTGTTCGTCGAGTGTATATATTTGAAATGCTATTAGTCCTGGGAATGGATGCTCAGCAGCGCAAACATTAACTCGAAAATATAAGTACTTGTTAACAGTGTTTTCTGTCGGGATTGTAAAATATTGTGTTGTTGAAATGTAAGTGTCTGTTGTGCTATACAATGTTGTCCAGTTGATATCATCGTTTGATCCTTCCAATTGCCAATTATAAATTCGACCAACACTAGAGTTTAATCGACCTCGCAAATGAAATTGCCAAATAGCAACTGCAGTGGGACATTTAATTATAATCCAAAAATTTTCAACTTCTCCGTTGGTCGTCCACTCATGTCTATCAGAGAAAACGTAATAAGGATAATTTTCAGGATAATATGCTGATGCGCTTACCTCAAACCCGGCTCGGTTGTCAGTTCCCTTATAAAGTGTTGGAATATAGCCAACATTGTTTTTAGTTCGTTTTATATCACTAGACAGACTATCAACATATGCTTTATTTGTCAGATCATTAGGGCTAACTGGAACATATGTCGTAGTTATTTTTTTTGTCTCTCATGTTTATATTACCTGACATTGGTCCACCAGATTTTTTAAAGTATGGGGCAAGTTCTTCTTTCAACTGACCATAACTAATAGCATCAGCATCAGCTTGTGGCGAGGTTGTTGGTAATCCAGTTATTTTTGAATTTGACATAAACAGGTTACCTGTCATTGTATCGCCGGCTTTGTTAAGTTTATTATCGTCAACAGATTTAGCTGCGCATAACTTATAGCTTGCGTTTGATTCAAGTTTTCTGGCGGATATGCATTCTCCAAATTTATTATTTTTTTCCCTGACATGTTGATATTACCTATACCTGTTCCACCGATTTTATCAAGTTTGTTTTCATCCACATACCTCAACTGTGCATAATTTACCGCTTGTGTATAATTTAAGTTTGCTGGTGGATACCTGGTCTCCAAATTTATGGGTTTTTTTTTCTGACATATCTAAGTTGCCGCTTAAAGTTC
Organism: Megalonaias nervosa; assembly: GCA_016617855.1. NCBI lineage: Eukaryota > Metazoa > Mollusca > Bivalvia > Unionida > Unionidae > Megalonaias > Megalonaias nervosa. Next base: position 83,482 of record JAECUM010011635.1, on the reverse strand, counting down.
CGCCTGTCAACGACAACTTGTTGTCATCGACAGATTTTAGTTGTGCATAACTTACAGCTTGTGTGTTATTAACATTTATTGGTGGATATGAAGTTTCTAAACCTAGTACTCGTTGATTTGTGTCGCCGGATTTTTTTCAGGTAACCTGATAAATCAATCTTGCCGTCTGTTATTGTTGTACTTTCAGTTTTTGACGTTGAATTGTCTACTAATGTTCCAAATTTTTTATAGTAGCTCATTATTTATTGTCCTACATAAAATTGTCAACATTAGTTAGTTTAATATAACATAAAATTATATAACAAACAATGGCAAAATCGTCGATATTAAACTTTGATACAGAGCGGTTGGTGAAACATAAACATAACAATGAACTTCCAGATTGTCATTATCTTATTGTTGGGCGAACTGGATCGGGAAAAACAAATTTGCTAATGAATTTACTGTTAGGCGATAATTTTAACTACGATCGAGTTTATATTTATATAATTAATCCACAACAAGATAAGTACGAGCTACTAAGCGAATATAATAACAAACTTTGTGATGATCTTGATGCTGGCGAAGATTTTTTTATTATCAAACAACCAGGAGATCTTGTTCCAGTCAATCAACTCGATTCAGATGAACATAAGATAGTAGTTTTTGACGATATTCCGCTAAATAATGTAGAAATGAACAAAATAAGATCGTATTTTTCACTGTCGCGAAATAAAAAATGTAATTCTGTTTATCTCGCCCAAGGTTTTTATAATGTTGACAGATTTATTCGGCGAAATACTGGTTGTTTTATATTATTTCCAGGATTAGACAATGTCGATGTTAGAAATATTGCAAACGAGCAATGCGGTGAAGTGACAAAAGAAATTTATTGAATTATATCATAAAGCTACAAAAGATAAATATAACTTTTTCTTATTTGATAAACTTACACATGATCCAACTAAAATGTTTCGCTGTTGTATTGACAGTTACTTGCAGTAAGTTTTTGTTTTCGATAGTCTTAATTTTATAAAATTTATATATAATAATTATGGATAAACGAGCAAAATATAGAAAACATATAAAAGAACTAAAAAGACTTGCTCAATCTCAGGCAGCACTTAAGCAAAAAGTACAACAAGCACGGCGTGGACAAATAACTGCTGCAGAAACAACAGCTACGATTCTCAAACCAGTTACTGAAGCACTACTTGGAAAACATTCTGAAACTAAACCACTATCAGAAGAGGAAGTTAAAAAACTACAGGAAAAAGGTTTGGTTGGATTAGTTAAGGAACAAAAAGAAGCAGCTGCTGCAAAAAGTGTTGCTAGATCTGATGAGGAAAAAAGAAAATTGGCTGAGGCTATTGTAGCAAATATTGCTGATCCTGTTGCTAGACAAAATGAACTAAATCGGCTGATCAATAATCCAATTTTATTTGAAAGAAGATTAGCAGAATTAACTTCGCATGAAATTAGGACTATGTTGGGAAAATTATCAGAAAGATTAGAGGATATTGAACAAGAACAAGAAGATATTGCTGAGAGAACGATAAAGTTTTTAAATGTTGATGAACAAAGACGATTTTTTAGGAAAAAAGCAAATGAAAGAATATTAGATGATGAATATCATGAATTTCTGACAGAAAATGATATAAATGATAATAATATAAAAACTTGGTCGAAAGAAAGATATGATGAACTTATTAATGATTTAAATAAAATTGTACTTTCTGGTAATGAGTTTAATGCTAAATTAGATGAAGCTATAGAAGATGATGAAATGATGTCACTAACTTATAAATTAAGAAAGATATTATTGCTAGAGTGTTTCACATAACAGCAGTTGATAACAGACCAACAGGGTTTGGTAGGGGTTGGAATTTTTTAAGGAAATTCAACATAAAAGATGAAAATCGAGTGAAAGAATATACAAAAGAAGAAGCAGCTGTAAGAAGGAGAGCTGAAACTGAGATACCAGAGAGTATAACATTTTTAGAAGAAATTGAAAAACCACTAGTTATATCCCCAGGAAAAATAAAAACTTCCGAAGAAACTGAAAGAAGGAAGCAAATTGAAAAAATAAAAGAAATGGCAAAAGAGAAAATAGAGGATTCAGATTATGATACTTTTATGAAAAAAATAATATTAAAGATGTTGATAATGTTGATAAATGGTCACAGGGTGAATATGATGTTTTAATATTATTATTAGTTAAGATAACTAAAGATGGTAATCAAGCTTTAGATAAACTTGATACAGCTAAAGAAGATTTTAACGAACTTTATAAACAATCTAGAGATGATGTTATTGCTAGTGTTTTTAAAAATGCTGCAGTAAAATTTAGAACTGGAAAATCTAGAACTGAAGGAAGAAGTTTTAAAACTGTATTTTATGGTTATGATAGACTTCGCTTAGGGAGAGCTAAAGCAAAAACAGGAACCGGTGTAAAAATATATACATCAACTGCTGAAATGATAGGCAGATTAATGCTGTTGATATCGTCAAAAGAAGCTGGTAATATTGGTGTTGAAATTGATAATGAAATTATTGATATATTAGATCATCTAAGATCGGAAAATTTATTAGCATCTGACGAATACGAAATTTTACACCGCGACTTAATTTGTAAAAATATAGTAAATAGCAATGTCAACAACATTATTATTAGACTCTAGTACAGCCGCTAAAGATAGCGCAAATTTTTCAGTAAATTATTTTCCGCCAATACAACTTGATACTGAAAAACAGTATGAAATTGGACTAATTTCATGTACATGTTGGCATTCCATGGCTAACGTAAAAACTGGAGTAAACGACGAATTTAATTTTATTCGAAATATATTAAGAAACACGCAATGGAAATCAGTTAAAATTCCACAAGGAGCTTAAAATAGCACTGATCTAAATAAGATAATAAAAGAGCTTATAACAAAGCTGGCGGTATAGCTGATAATTTTGATCTAACACCAAATTATAACACGTTAAGAGCTAGATTAAAATTGAAAGATATGTTAATCGGTTTTACACCAAGAGAAAAAAGTATTGCACAACTGATAGGATTTATTAATGACAGGTATGGTGCTCTTGAAGAAGCTATTACATTCGACGGTGAACTGCCAGTAAATATAACTGACGTAAACACAATATTGATAAATTGCTCTATTGCCTCTGGATCTTACTCAGCTCGAGGTAGTAAAGGGCAAACGATATATAGTTTTTCGCCAGATGTTCCACCAGGATCGCTCATACTCATATGCTAAAATTCTTGAAAATGCTCCGGGAACAGCGCGTAAAGTTGCACCAATTGCACTTGACGCAGGTAAAGCTTTTGCAACTGGAGCTGCATCTGCCGCTGTAACTGCGGTCGGACAAAAAATAGCTGATAAAATTAAAGGCGCACCGTCTACATCTGAGATAAAACAAGTTATATCAGAAATCGCTCCAACAAAAGAAACTCAACGTGCTATGATAACAACAACAAAAAAACTTTTATCACCAAAGGGCGAGCAGATTATACAAAAATTAATATCTAAAGTAACAGCGCCGCAATAAAATTTTATATAATCTAATAAATAAAAAATGTCTGTTAAAAATTATCTCGATTTAGCAGAAACTTATGACATCGATGACACTGTAACAGAATTTGAGTATGTTGAGTATCTCGATGAAAATTCTAATGAACCAAATAAAGCTGGTGTTAGAACATTTAATACTCGAGACGAAGATGTATTTCTACTGCCACACAAAGCAATATTAGAAGTTCGCGGTCAGATTATGACAGTGGCCAATCCACCTGTTACAACTGCAGCTGGAACAGAAGTAGCTCTTATAAATAATGGCTGGTGCTTATTCATAAGTGCTAGATATCAGCTGGCTAATCAAACTGTTGAGGATATTTCAAGTGACCTGCAAGTTGCAAGTACAATCTTAAATATTATTTCGTTTTCCGATGATTACTCCAGATCGACTGCAACTAACATGATGTGGTTTAAAGACACTGGAGCTGGTTCAGCCGGCTCCGTAAAATTTATTTCTAAAGGAGCATTTACACACGGAGCTGATGCAGCAGTAGATGCTGCAATTGCAAGAGATTTTCTTATTGCTAATGCTGTTAATTTTGGTATAGACGCACCAGCTGCAGACGCTAATGCAGACGCTACAAGAGTCTCACTCACTGCTGCTTGTAATAATATTGGTATAACACCGCCAGGTGCAGCTGCGAACGGAGTTGCAATGTTAAATTTGATTAATAACGCAATTAGCGTAAGAAATAAACGTTACAATGAAGGTTTTGATAGAAGAAAAGAACTTGCGGAAGGATCACGTCAAATTACAATGATGCTGCCATTAAGTACAATATTTGGCCTTTGTCGTGATTACAATAAAGTATTTCGTGGAGTTAAACATACACTTATTTTAGATCGGGCAGAACAAAACGACTGCCTATTTAGGTCAGGCGGAGCTGAAGTACAGTTTATTATAAATAAACTTGCGCTGTGGATGCCAGAAATAACGCCATCAATCACTGATATGTCAGAATTAAATGATATGCTGCAAAAACATACAAACAAAATTTATTTTCAGCAACATAAAATATATCAAACAGCAGTTCCGAATACTACTGACCACACATGGCGAGTTACAACAACATCAAGCGGACAACTGCCGAGGCAATTATTTGTTGCATTTCAGCAGCAAGCGCGACGTGGTAACCAACAACAAAATAATGCAGTATTTGACCACGCCGATGTTAGACGAATATATGCTAGACTAAATTCGAAGCAATATCCAGAACGAGCGATAGAATGTAATTTTTGCTAATAAAAATATTACTCGACCTTACATGTATCTACTCGACGCAGTGCAAAAATATCAGGATGTTGGAGATGGATCTCAGATATCGATAGAGGAGTTTCGTACACCTTATCCAATATTTTATTTTGATGTTAGTAAACATAGCGAGCAAGCAGTTGATTCAACAGCTGATATTGAAATTACTTGGACATTAGGAGCGGTTCCAGTAGCGCAGTTGTACGTGTACGCGTTAGTGATCAGAGACAGATTTATTACGATTGATTCTGTTGGCGGTAAAATGACAGTACAAGTTTAATCTGTAATCGTTATATAAGATGACAAAAGATATTGTAAAAGAAATATATTTGACTGATGGTCAAGCTACAAAATTAGCAGCTGCTGTTGCAAAGCAGAGGCAGGTATCATTAAAAATCAACCCTGACATTTCCAAGGGTATTTTAACAAAATTAATGTTAACTAAAAAACAAGTGAACAGGTACGATCGCGGCAAACCTTTTGATTTAAATTTAAGTGCTGCACAAATAACAGCGATGGCAAAACAAGGTGGTTTCTTTGGTCCGGCACTATCTGTAATAGCCAGAACGTTATTACCTAAACTTTTGCCGGTGTTAGGTACATTAGGACTAGCAGCAGCGTCTGGAGCAATATCTGGCGCAACGAAAAAAGCAGTTGAAGGTCATGGTCTAAAGAAACTTTCGGTTTAATTTTATGTGACTGATAAATATAATGCCACGACGAAGAAAAACAACAACGAAAAAAAAGACACTACGACATCGAAGAACAACCAAAGGAGGATTTATTCCAATAGCTCCACTTTTAGCGGGACTAGCGGGAAGTCTACTGCCAAATCTGTTTGGAATTGGCCGAGGACTAACATTGCCGGGAACACGGCCACCCCGCTAAGTAACTTTGATATATTAGATAAACTAAAAAATATTAAAAAAATTTCCACGGAGTTTATTCTAAAGATGAACTTAGCGCTGTACCAGCTGTAGGTTCCTGCGTGATAAATATACAAGATTTCAACGACGGATCTGGTACACATTGGGTAGCAGTTTATAATAACAATTATTTTGACTCGTTTGGACTTCCTCCGAGCGACGCAATAAAAAAATATATAAACAAAAAATATAAAATAATAAATTATTCGTCTAATCAAATTCGGCCTATTGGAACTTCTGCTTGTGGATATTATTGTATAATGTTCATTAAACAAATGTCTCAATCCCCTGACAACGTTGGGAGATTGGAACCTAAATTTAATTTTTTAAAATTTATTTTACAGTTTGACAAGAAACCTTCTCACGCCAATGATGAGATTGCAATTAATTTTTGTAAAGCTATCTAAAGCTCAGAGTTTAAATTTTATCTAAACTTGTGTATAATGTCAACATATTGTCTCAAATGTAAAACTAAAACAGAAAATATCCATGAAACAACAGAAAAAAACAAAGAACAACAGGATGATACTAAAAAGTATTTATGCAGTCTGCGGAAAAAGAAAAAGTATGTTTTTAAAGAAATTGTCCGGAGCTGGTTGCCCTGACATTCTCAGGGACGTTATTTTAGTAGACGACTGAAAACAATTATTGTAAAAGTTATTTTAATAGAATGAGATGCAAGTGCGGTTCTGACAGAGATTTATGTCTTGAGCAAGATAAAATTGTCACATACTGTCAACAATGTAACAACAGAGAAATAATAGGAACAGGTATAGATATACATAAAGTAATTGGCAAATTACCGAAACCAAAAGGCAGCTGGACCTTGCCAGGCCATAAATATACTGGACCTTATAATCCGTTAGATAAACAACTTGACGAGAACGATAATCCTCTACCCGGACAAGAACCTTACAATCAAGTTGATGCAATAGCAATGTGCCATGATATCTGCTACCGGGACAACAAGCAAGATAAGACTGGTTGTGATAAAGTAATGCTAGACGAACTTCGTGATATGAAACCGATAAATATGCGAGAACGTTTTGATAGAAGGCTGGTGCAGGGTTTTATTGGAGTAAAATATAAATTGGGGCTCGGAAAGGAATTGTATGATGATCTTGCAACTGAATTACATAAACCTAAAAAAAAAAAAGTTTACGCGACGTAAAGTTGTCGCAAATACCGTTGATGACATCTGGGCAATAGATGTAGTTGATATGTCAAATCTTGCTCAGTTTAACGATAATAAGAAATACTTGTTTAACGTTGTAGATGTCTTTAGTAAATATGTTTTTAGTGTTCCAGTTTCAGACAAGACAGAAACGTCAATAACTGATGCGCTGAAACAAATAATAACAACTACAGAAAGAAAACCAATTAGAATCTGGACCCATCACGGAGCAGAATTTTTTAATAAAATATTTGAGCAGTTTTGGGAACAAAATAATATCAAAAAATATGTTACAGGAAATGAAGGTAAAAGCGTTGTTGTCGAGCGATTTAATCGCAAGCCAAACGAAAAAATACACAAATATTTGACAGCTAAAAATACAAGTAAATATGTTGACAATTTACAAAACATTGTTGACGAATACAATAACACGAAACATCGAACCACTAAACTGTCACCAAATGACGCAATTAGAAATCCAATATTAGCAAATGAAAACACGTATCGCAGACATAAATTTAAAGTGAGTGATAAAGTTAGAATTTCTTTGACGAAAAAAACATTTGAAAAAGAATTTACTCCAAACTGGAGCGAAGAAGTTTTTGTTGTTGATAAAGTACATTTAACAATACCTGTAACATACGCGTTAAAAGATTTATTGGGTGAACCTATAACTGGCAGTTTTTACGAGCAGGAACTTCAGAAATCTTCTCAAGAAGTATTTGTTATTGAAAAAGTTATCCGAAAACGCGGCAACAAAAGTTTAGTTAAATGGAGAGGATATAGCGATAAATTTAATAGCTGGGTACCAACTAAGTCGATTTCATCGACTGAGATCTAATAATGTTATTATAAATTTGTTCGTACTTTACAAGCACAGATTTACATTTAATAGTTTTACATAACGAAATTAAATGTAATTTTCTTTCATTATCGACTGGCATCAAATTGAATATTTTAGCAAAAATAAAATCGTATTTTATGCTCCTTTGCTGTCCAGTTATTTTTAGATTTTAAAACGGTTTGATAAGCTGCCAAAATATTTGTTGTTCGGCAATAGTAAAATTAAATTTTATTATTTTTTTAGCAATGTGATACTTAACATTATATCGTCCAGTTGTCGGTCTGCTGTAATTTTTTCTGTCAGCGACGGCGACTATCTCATCTTCATCGTCATTATTAAATAAAATATCATCTTCACTATAGCTAGAAAATTTGTCTATTATATCGTTAGTGATTGTAATATTGTCTGCGACTTTGTCGTTAGTGATTGTATCACTTGCGATTGTATCTTACGCGTATATATCAGCAAGTCGTTTCATTAAATCCATATTATAATATACTTTTATCTAATTTATAATAATAATGACCAGCGAAGTAAAATATCAACAAAAAGTTAATATATTAAATTATAGGGAGCTGGCTGAGGCAGTTAGAAAATGTTTGTCAGGTTATAATGCTTATTCTGTTGACGTTATTGTAATGCAGGGCGAAAACGATAGGATATTACTAACAGTAGCAGAAAAAAATAAACTTAATGATAGTGCTTTTATAACATTAAAATTTGATCGCGATGATGTTTTGATGTTTGGCCACAGCTGTCTTACTAAGACCGAGCTAAGATACATCATTGATCGTCATATTTGAAACTAAATCTATCAAATGTTGACTTTGATGTTGCTGATTTAGTTTTACCGTCAGCTATAAATTTTACTGCACGAGAATTAACTTAATGTTTTTTTTGCGGCAGCTGATATTGATTCAAATTTCATTTTTTCTCCAGTTTCTAAATTTGTTGAAACAATTGGTCTTTTAGGATTTTTAAAATTATTACCGCCACCTATACCACGTTTAGTATTTTCTTTTTGTGTAACTAAATCTAAATTTTCTAAACGATTGTCGGCTTTAATTTTGTTGTGATGTGATGTGATGTGATTATAATTTTTAACGTAGCTTTAACAATTTTTCAGTCATATCGCTACGATGTCTGCAGTGTGGCAGTTTATAGTGATGTCTAGCACTGGGGCATCATGCCGCAAACATGTAGCATGATGTCCCCACCCAGTCACATTATCCTGACACCAGGCCGACCAGTCCTAACACTAACCTCTTAATGCTGAGCGCCAAGCGAGGCAGCTGTTAGTACCATTTTTGTAAGTCTTTGGTATGACTCGACCGGGGATCGAACCCGCATCCGAGGCGGACGCTCCAACCATTAGGCCACCGGAGCGGTTTTAATTTTGTTAATGTGGTCAATAACTAAATTATTTGAAATAGCGCCATTAAATGTTTCATACACAAAACGATGTGATAGATAACAAACTTGGTCAGTTTTAGTTTCTCTAACCATTACACCTAAATAACCATCATTTCTTAAATTTCCAACAACTTTTTTCGTTTTTCTATTTCGTATAATTCCTTTGTCATTAGCTTCGTATAAATCAAACACAGGATGTGACGGATACTCATTTTGTAAAGCTAAATTTTCAATACTGTCATCACTAATCGAGCCATTTACCCTATAAAGTCGTTGTCCAGTTGGGATATCATCACAGAACAAAGTATAAATAAAATCTTTTCTAAACATTTCAATTCTATCTGTATCATCACCTTTCACTGAAATTATCATACCAGCCGGAGTTGGTTTTCCTACAGATTTTTTAGATTTTATGTTAATAACCGAACCAAGTGCATTTCCAGCATATAAGTTGTACTTCGGATGAACATGATATACTTCTTGCTCTTCCGTAGTCAGTCTCATATATCTCAAAATTTCTGTCATTATACTATAAGGATTTTATATCTCTAATTGATTTTTCAACTGGTGTGCGGTGAGTTATCAATCGAACAATCAATTAGAGATATAATATTACACTATATATAACAATGCTGAAATTACGTGACATAGCCAAGAAGAGCCTTATGGGAGAACCTGAAAAAATAGCAACTGCTTTTATAGGATTTGACAACAATTATCGGTTTGATAAACAAATCGTACTGGTAAATTTCACTGCAACAAATCTCTATCATTTGCTAGAGCCAACTGTAAAACATGAACTTGAAAAACATAAGGGTCTGAGAATATTAGTGCAATATCACGTTATATTTTCAAAGCTACTTGGGTCAGACGAAGAAATTGCAGACCCTTACATTAACGCAAAATCAAGGCGTGTTTTGCTTGGGACTAATCTTTCATCACTAGCTGATGAAATACACCAGGAAATTTGGAAAAAGATAGAAGAATTTACCGAATCGGGTTCGGGTTGGAAGTTTGAAATTATTACTGAAATTTTATTTCACACAATAAAATATAACGTATTACGCGGTAGTTCGTATACTGACCTATCACAAAAAATAAAAAATAAAAAATGCTGTATAAATGCAAAGAACGTCGATAACAGATGTTTTCAGTGGGCTATTCTTTCTGCACTATTTCCAGCAGAACAAAATGCTGACCGCGTTGACAAGTATTTTAGTCACGTATCAAAATTAAATTTTAATGGCCTCGACTTTCCAGTTGCAGAAAATCAAATACCAAAATTTGAAAAGCAAAATAATGTTTCAATAAATGTTTTCGGACTAGATGTAAAAGAAAACGTCTATCCGAGATATATTTCAGAAAAAGCTTCACAATCGACAATAAACTTGCTGTTTTATAAGAATCATTACGTTTGGATTAAAAACTTTAATGGACTAGTTGGCAGACAGTATAGTAAACAAAACAATAAAAAGTTCTTCTGTTATCGCTGCTTGCACGGTTGCTCTGACAATGAAAAATTACAAAAGCATTTGCATTACTGTAGTGACGTACAACGAATAACAATGCCGTCCAAAGAAAATAGTTTGTTATAGTTTGTCAATCATAAGCATAAACTAAAAATTCCTTTCGTTATATACGTTGATTTCGAGTGCTTGCTCCAGCCTGTACTTGGCGTAGAAAATAATCCTAACAAATCAAGTACAAGAAAAACTCAAAATCATGTTCCATGCGGAGTGGATTACAAAATAGTTTGCTGTACTAATTTGAGCCTATCCAAACCAATCAAATTATATCTTGATAAAAATCCAGCTGTTTGGCTTCTCAAGCAGTTAATTAGCGAAGTTGATGATATATTTAATCGTTTGAAAAGAATAACTCCAATGATAAAACTGGCATCTCAACACGAATCCGATCACGAGCAAGCGGAATTTTGTCATATTTGTGAAAAAGCTTTTGACTCGCCTGATAATAAAAAAGTACGTGACCATTGTCATTTGACCGGGCAATATCGTGGAGCGGCTCATGATAAGTGTAATCTAAAGTTTCACGCTCCAGATTTTATTCCAGTTGTTCTTCACAATTTCAGAGGGTATGATAACCGTATTATCGTAGAAGCTTTTGGTGATCCTGAAATAAAATCTCGTTTAAAACTTGATAACGTGATCAAGTATATTCCAAATAATTTTGAAAAGTATTTGTCAGTTACTTTAGGTAAGTTGCGTTTTATTGACAGTTTTCAGTTTACATTAGTATCGTTAGAAGATCTTGTAGATAATGCTGTAAAGGCTGGTAGTGAGTTTGATAACCTACAAGATTGTTTTGGAGATAAATTTAATCTATTGACTAAAAAAGGAATATTTCCGTACGAGTATCTCGACGATTGGAGTAAATTTGATGAAACGGCTTTACCTGAGAAGGATAAATTTTATTCCCAACTTAAAAATGAAAGTATAACTGATGACGAGTACAAATACGCGCAAGATACTTGGAAAGAATTTGATTGTAAGACGTTTGTCGATTATCATGATTTGTATCTGAAAACTGACGTGTTATTGCTGGCGGACGTATTTGAAAGTTTTCGAAAAGTGAGCTACAACAATTACGGACTTGATCCTTGCCGGTATTACTCTTCCCCTGGGTTATCTTGGGATGCTCTGTTAAAGTTTAGTAAAGTAAGGTTAGAATTACTGACTGACGTTGATATGTTCAATTTTATCGAAAAAGGTATCAGAGGCGGTATTAGCGTTATAACAAAGAAATATGCTGAAGCAAACAACAAATACCTGAAAAGAGTACAATCCTAAGCTTCCTTCGAAGTATATAATTTATCTAGATTGTAATAATTTGTACGGTTATTCTATGGCCGAACCAATGCCCTTTGGTGGATTTCGTTGGATTACACCTGAACAATTTCTATCGGAGACAGAAAAAAAGATACCCGACGATATTTCCTATTTCGTTGAAGTTGATCTCGATTATCCAACTTCGCTACACAATTTACACAACGATTATCCTTTCTGTGCGGAATAAATGATAATTAATTATAGTATTTTATCTCAAGAACAACAAGCGATAGCATCACCAAGACAAAATTCTATGATAAAAAAACTAGTACCAAATTTTTTCGATAAGCGAAATTATGTTTTGCATTACAGAGTTTTAATACAAGCAATAGACGCTGGTCTTGTGTTGAGGAAAGTTCATAGAGTTTTAAAGTTTAATCAGTCACCTTGGATGAAAGGTTATATTAACTTAAACACTTCGAGAAGAGCTGTAGCCAAAACCAATTTTGAAAAAAACTTCTTTAAGCTTATGAACAATTCCGTTTTTGGTAAGACGATGGAAAATATTAGAAAACGAGTAAATATCGAGCTAGTTAATGATATCGACCGCAGAAACAAACTTGTGTCAGACGATGATTTTGTTAGTATGAAAATTTTTAATGAAAATCTTGTCGCAATACAGCGACGAAAAACAAATCTAAAACTAAACAAGCCAATTTACGTTGGAGCTTCGGTGTTAGATTTATCGAAGTGGCTCATGTACGATTTTCATTACAATTTTGTTAAAAATCAGTGGCCGTCAAGTAGACTATTGTTTACTGATTCCGACTCGCTCGTGTATGAAATCGAATGTGAGGACGTCTGTCAGGATATATACGATAATCGACATCTGTTTGATCTTTCCGATTACCCTCGTGACAGTAAATTTCATGATGACACAAATAAAAAGGTTATTGGCAAGTGATGAAATGAACTCGAACATCATCAAATACTTTATTGGATTGCCCAGTAAAATGTATGCCGTATTGCTAGACAATAATAAAATAACGTAAAAAGCTAAAGTCTGCCTCGCGATTTTGTTAAAAAGTTTATGAAATTTGATGATTACAAGTACGCACTTGACGGCGGCGTTAGTTTTATAAGAGCAATGGCTATTCGAACAAATCATCATAAACTCGAAACAGATGTCATTATCAAACGCGGATTGAGTAATTTTGATGACAAACGTTATTGCGAAAATGGAGTAGATACATTTGCATTTGGATATTGTTTTGATGATAGATCTGTACTCGATATTATATTCGACGACTAGGTATGAAATTTTGTGCAAACAATAAAAATAATGTTTGAAAATTTGACAGTGACAAATAGCTACAATAGCAAGATCAACTATCTAATGATAGACGGCAAACAGTTGACAGTTGAAATTAATAATGAAATATCAGGTATATGTTTCAGTGGCCGTGACAAGCTAAAACTTTCGCTTATCAGATCTGGTGACAACGAGTATTTCAATTACCTTGAACAAGTGAGCCAGAAGTTATCAGCAGGATTTAAAAACTTTCATGATCCGATAAGTCAACAAAAATATACTAAACTTACCATCGATCTCGATCGGTCAAAAGTATATTTTATCGACAAAAAATATCCTCTTAACAAGACGCAAATAAAGGGTTTGTTTGAATGTCGTCGCTGTGTGAGCGGCAAAGTAAAATTCTGTCTCTATTATCGTGATGATGAAATATTTCTAATATCAACAGTTGAAACATTGATAATTGGTGAGGAGGTCTAATGTTTCACTTACCTTCTTACTCCAGCGAATAAATCCACAACGCGTTATTCGTATTTGTTTGAAGGGGATAGAGGTCCTGGGCTAGAAATCTCCTAGCTAAAAACTGAAAGTCTTGTTGGGATAGGGATTGGTGGGTCTCCGATATGGTAATTTGTATTTGTTTGGAGGGTGGGCAGAGGTCCTTGAGGTAGAAGTCTCCATTTCCCTTACTACTTTTATTAGGCAGTATATATATGGAGAGTGTGGAAAGAATTTAGGTAAGTGTGAAATATTTAAGTTGTTTTACGTAGGGCGCCATATCTTAAAAGTCGAAAAATGACAGCTTGAGGAATGTGATCAAGATATTTTAATAAAATTGGTTCATGTCTTAAGAAACGTGGGAGAAAAATGTTGAAAACAAATTCATCATCTCAGTACTAAATGGCTTTACAGAATGGAAAGACACGGTTTCTATGCTGAGCACAATCCAGGTAAGATGTTCGACGTCTTGATGATACGATTATATGCATTCCATTACTATAGCTATCTCGTCCAAGAAATATTGTCCCACCTAGAAACGTGAGGATTTTATTTCTCTTTCCAATGGACCTTTATTTCTTCTCGGACACCTGTCTCTTCTTTCTTCTATCTCTTACCTGGAAAACTTGCTGCATTTTAGCTTACATTGACAATTGTTTATTTATCACTCAAAAATATTGAACCATTAAAGATATCCTTTAAAAGGAACAAGAAAGTAGAAAGATTTACACGGGTCGTACGGCAAAGCTGGCATCACGGATGGCGCAAGCATGTCATCACAACTTCATGAATTATAAAGGCACAAAGTGAAGCCATCGTGATTATAAGTGCTCAAGATACGCGATAAGAGGCGTAATTGAGTGGGATACGGACAGACAGTGAACATTAAAGGAAATCTTACACAAGCCAAGCAGAATTATTTAATATATTAATATTCTGTTTTCCGCCTCTCAGACAGAACTTAGACGTGCGATCATACATCTGTATTTTATTGGTTGGTAGGTGTTTACTGAGTACACGATAAAAGTATTACCACTTTAGTTTGACTGTGATTTTTACAAGCTATGGCCTATAAACAACAAAAACTAAAGGTCAAAGCGTTTTATGCTAGACTTTGAAATATTTGAAGAATCATTTATAGAGATTGTTGATTATTCAAAGGAATGAAATATATAACTTTTGCAGGGTTTGTCAAGAGCAAAGTGTTTATTAAAAAACAAAAATCCGAACTGATAAGAAACGTTATAGAACAGAGAAGAGAGAAAACAAGATGGCAAGTGACACAACAGAGATTATACAGGGACAGAGGGATATTGAGGTGTCAGGTGGCATTTTCTGTCCAGGTGAAAATTTGATATTTGCTCATAATTTTGTCTTATAAAGGGGAACAAATTTCGTACAGACCTTTCTCAGACGATTAGCATTAATGTTTATATTGTTTGAATATATCTGTCCCGTCTGACCAACTCAGTTGAAATACGACTCGAGAGATGTTTGTTTCTGACATTTCCGTGTTTGATATTAAAGCATGTTTGCTGATATTTTTTCCAGTCGTGTGCAGAATCCTTAACAAGGCGCCGTCTTGTAAAATGATTCGGCTGCTTCTGCAGTACAAGTCGGCCGAGGACGACAGTTCGGAAACCATATGGCTAATTCGGTATAGTTCATCTCTTCATAGAGGCGAGCTTATTTTCCTGGTTGAGCGTGGAGGCGTTTCTTTTAACAAAGATACCACCTTAGTCATTATTGCAGGGATCCCTCCTATTTCTTGTTATTTGTACAATTTACTTTTGCGTCTTAATTGTGGAATTGTATATTCCTTTTTATAGATTTGTTTTAATTCTTAAGTCAGTAGGTAATCTATATTCGTCTTCCTTGCGGTCAGTTTCGGTTCCCTAAGCATCTTTCGTAACACCATATCATCCAGATTCAATCTTAGTGAATAGGCTTAACCCATTCGGTTGTAATCATAGAGGACTTTGCAACATGCTTTATCTATTGTCTGTTGTTGAGAAGAAATTTATTACAGAATACCTTGTTTCATTTTTCAAAAAGTGCCATTAGAATTTATCGCTCTTTCTTGTCACAAAAACAGAGCTAACAACTGTGCCGAGGGAAGATAACTTGTACTCCAAATATTGAACATTTCCTCTTTCATCTGCATTTAATCTAAATAACAATTCATCGTGGTTATATAGCAGTTAAAACTTTGTTGTTTCTGTTTTCTTTTCCCAAATAATTTCAGACACTTATATATTATCCACTTTGCCATGAAAATGCCATTTCATAATTATTGTATATTAATATGCCATGTGTTCAAATTAAAGACGTATGTTTATAAATTGAATCCAGACAGACAACATGAATCGGAAATGTCAACAACTAAATAATCTTCAATAATGAGTGGTTTTCACTGTTAAACACGTGCCACCAAAACTTGCTTTTGCAGGCATACTAAGCTCATTCCAGTGTTTCTGCGAGAATACATTTAAGCAGCTAATGTTCTATTCCTTTATTCTTTGAGCCTATTAAAAATATTTTTTGGCAATTTCTTATAAAGCATTTTTGTGACAAACAAGGTTTAAAATAAATGTGAAATATTTCAAATATTTGTGTGTACCATATTTATATATACATTCATATTTACTGCTGCTTCTACTGCTGCTGCTACAACTACCACTACCACTACTACTAAGGTTGGAGTCAAAATGTTTAAATCAGCCATCTCTAGGAAGTGATACAAACGGCCATAAATGACAAGTGCTTGCCAAAAAGAGATTTATTTCCCTAATGGTTTGGTGGAAGTGACTTCGCAAAATTAGTTGACTGAGGCAGGTGACTGCTTACTAGTTACAGGTAAAACTGTGACAGGTTAAACAGTTACAGGTTTAACTGTGACAGGTTAAACAGTTACAGGTTTAACTGTGCCAAGAAGCAGAAGAATATTACTGTTGTCAGACAAGTTACTTGCACATGAAGAGATGATTGTCGTAATATGTAATTGGATCATTGCTAATCGTAAACGCAATCACCAAGTATCCATTTTCATTTATATTCCTTGTAGGATATTATTGCCAAATAGATGTTAATGGTGGTAGCCTCCATGATACACTACTTTAGACGAGTGTGTTGTTAAATAAATGTATTTCTGATGCACTATATCAAACCGTAAGTCATTTTAATCTGAAATGACTCTAATCTTTACCCAAAGGATGCAATAAGAAACTTGCTTTGAGAGCAAAACAGGCAAGCACGAATGTTGCTATGCATACCATCAATTTTCCAACAAATATTCAGATAATCTCTCCTTTTATTATAATTGTCTCAATAACATAATTACTATTTTAAAAAATTCAAATAGTGAGATAATAATATCCTTTTCTGTCTCAATTGTCTCAATAGCATAAGAACTATTGAAATAGAAAAAGTGCCCGTAATCACGTGAATCGTGCTAAAACTATAGTTTGGCTGCTCACATGATTGTGTGAGTGTGCGTGTGTGTGTATGTGTGTTTGTTTGTTTATTTAGGCATTGGGTAATTCATTAACTCCGTATACCACGTTTAAGCGTCACGAGTTTGCATCCTTCTTCCGATCTCTCTACAGTTAAGATCATTTACGATACATCAAAGTGGGTGGTATTACAGAAACGTAGACAGACGTAGCTCTACAGTGATAGAAAATAATGTAGATTTTCTACTCGTATACAAAATACAGAGGGAAAAACCTAAGTTTTGACACACGATGTTTTTAGGCCCAAAAATATCTGTTTCAGAAACGGAGCTTGTGTCCGGAGTTTAGACACTTTGGGCTGAGATCTAAAGCAGACCGGTCCGAACTGCACACATATATGTGAACCTTTTTACTATCATTTTGAGATTTGGAGTAAAAAGTGGTCACGAAAATCATGGGTAAAACACATATAAAAGAAGTCCTTCTGCACATGCGCGAGTGAAATAGCCAATAATTACTATTTAAATGGAAAAAAATCCTTTTAATTATGTGGATCATGTTAAAGCTGTAGTTTGTTCAATTGTGTGTGCGTGTGTGTCTGAGTGTGCGTGTGTGTGCCCGTGCGTGCGTGTGTGCGTGTGTGTGCATTGGTTAAAATTCTTCTATAAAGTGTAGCCCAGAAATCCCTTGCTAGAAAAACCTCATATTTGGAATATATTTTTATCACATAGTCCTTGTCTTTCAGTATCTTCTGTTACTAGGTGGAACCTTGGGGCCAATAATATTGATGAGGAAACATTTGGATCAACATGTTTGTTAAAGAATTTTCATCACTTAGTATTTCCATAAACACGTTACAGATTCACTTCATGTGTGGAATAAAACACGAGCTTATCTCAATACTACACCTGTCTCTGGGTTCTGCCCCTGGGTAGGGTCATAGTGTTAGTAATTACAATACTATGACCTTGTTCTGAAAGGTGATCAATAACAAAGAAGAAACAGGATAATGCCAGAAAAGAATCGTGCAGAGAACTTTATCACAAATCAGTTCTGCCAACTTGATTAGCAATTATAAATCGTAATAGCCTGCAATATGTCCGTTAAAAAGAATGGTAGATAATGACTGACAGATTGTTAAGAAAATGAAATACACAGCATGTCTGTTTTTGTTGAAAAGCTCCAATACGTTTTAAGGCCTAAAACTGCATTTTGTATTTTGTCTTTGCAATAGACGCCGATTATAGTAACTCATTTTGAACAGCTATTCAACCATTGTTTCTGGACCATTCACCCTGAACATGGAAAGTAGTTACCACGTCTTTCAAGTAATAAATTTTCCTGACCTCGGGGAATTAACCGAGAATATTCTCAAAGTAAGTGCATTTATGATTACATCTGCTTGAAGTGTAATATCTCGGTTCCGTTTTAAACAAATGAATCGATATTACACAGATATATGCTTGTCCTCTATTAACAATAAATGACAATTCTATGCGGTATTTTCAGTACTACCGTATGATTAGTAAATCTCTAGGCAACATCATTATTACATTAGTGGAGAATTCAGTTTTGTTTGGCTGCAATAAAATGGATGGAAAAACACATGCGATATCATCTATATAAGTTGCGATATCACATTTCAATAGTGCACTGTATCTCCGGATAAGTAATACACGATATACCTCTAAATTATAAGTAATTGAAAAAAAACTTCTAAAATAAAAAAAAGGATATGATAAAGAATATAAGTAAATCGAAACGTATCTAGAAACAAGAGATGGGATGGCGACAAGATTAGGAAAGCAAATTCTAGAGGGTACATATTCGCTCTAAATAAAGTTATGAACATCGAGTTGATCTAAGGATATCATAGTGGGGAAACATTACCATGAAAACTGGCAGTCACTTGCATGGGAGTTTCTAATTTTCAATCATGATTAATAATTCATATATGAGTATAGCATTATTTCCTTTGGTTTTCTATTATATTTGACAAGCAAACCGACTTTCTGTTGTATATGACAAGCAAATTGACTTTCTATTATATTTGACAAGCAAAATGACTTTCTATTAAATCTGAGAAGCAACTAGCTTTCTATTATTTACGACCAGCAAAATGACTATTATATTTTACAACAAAATGAGTGTCTATTATATTTGGCAAGCAAAATGACTTTCTATTATATTTGAAAAGCCAAACTACTTTCTTTACATTTGTCAGACAAAATGACTTCCAAAAATGTAACATTTGTGAAACACAATCGTGAGAAATTGTTAGAAGACTAGATAAGAATTTGCTGGTGATGTAGTTTATATTTCTGTTAAAATATTAGTCAAAATGACCTATAAGGTCAAATGGCTGCTCAGTGCAGGGATATTTGCATTAAAAACACGGTTTGAGTTGAATAACTTTTTATCCCTTGAATATGCACAGCCACACTTCTCATTATTCTCTTTTACTTTAAGTATCATATACACATATAAAAAGATAAGAATAGCATCGCAGTCCTTCTTTTGACTTTAAAACCTAATTATCCAGTTGCGCAGTTTCTGAAGAACACGTAATTCACGTAACATTAACATAAGACCTTATATATAGAATGGATAAAAAAATCTTTAAATAAAACTGAAGTTTACCAAGCCGGTACCACGAGGTATATTTTGCAACATTGGAGGAATCTGCTTCTGCTCTTTTTCTTCTCTGCTTATAATGGTATAGGAACTGAATGTGGCCTTTAGAGGATGTAAAATACCGGTTCCTGACACAGGGATCAGGCTATCATACACACTTGAAAAACCCAAACTGGTTTAAATTTGAACTAATTACAATCTATTTTCTTGTCTTCTTTTCGCTTCTGTACGTTTTTTTTCCTCAGAACAGTATTCTCAAGTACAATGTTGCCTTCAGTGTAGCAATTATAAATATTGTTGGTGTCAGATTTAAATAAACATGGAATTTCTTCTCAACATATTTAACCAGGCGTTGGGGTACATATATAAGCGAACCTAGTTTCCATGCTTCATGAAACATGTTGGATTGCCAATTCAATCACAAACATTATTATTATGGTGTTAGCTTCAGACAGACATGATTAACTTGCATTTTCTGAGGTCCTTAACAAAAACATTGTGTACAACATTCTACGTATTTAATAAACAATCCAATGCTTGGATATTTATAATGTAATGTCAAACGGATGTAATCGTTTCCATCTGTGTGTGAGAAGGATAGAAAATTCCGATCTGAATAGAAAAGAGTCTTGCCAAGTTATGACACTTGTCCATATCCCAAACAAAACATTTTAGATTTTGTGATTCTCAC
The DNA here is from genome assembly GCA_016617855.1 of Megalonaias nervosa. NCBI lineage: Eukaryota > Metazoa > Mollusca > Bivalvia > Unionida > Unionidae > Megalonaias > Megalonaias nervosa. The sequence goes on along the minus strand of JAECUM010011635.1, from coordinate 62,937 downwards.
AAACATGGATATCTTTTTTACCACATAAGATAGAAACTATTTGTAATATCCAAATTTCCACCAAAAGCTGGATCTCGAAGTCCACAAAGTTCCCCCGCGAATGCAGTAAAAAGATTGTTAGTGCCACGTACCAGAGTCAGTGGCACGTGATGTACTTGTATTTAGTAAGTGAACTCTTCTTTTCAAAGGAGTATCTGTGGCAGAAATCTGCAATTCATATCAGTTTGCACGTGATATTATCTGATCTGAGACTTGGATCTAGTTCTATATCCCAGAGAAAGCTTGAAAGAACTCTGTCTGATGGCTGGGAAAACTGGATCATTATAGTGTGATTTTGTGAGATCAATGCCATTTTTATGCACTTGATACATGGCGACCAGGTGAAGGAAGAACCGGGCCAAACCCCGGGAGGAACCACAGACCCACGTGAAGATACTGGCAAGCTTTCTCACGTAACCACATTGTCCCAGATAGAGTCTCGAACCGACATACATGAGATGCCAGATGGCGATGATCCGTAAAGCCGAGCTCCTTAAACCACTTGGTAACTATATGCAAGTGTTGATGGAACCAAAAAGATACCCTCTGATTTATTTGATATAATAGCATTGTCGATACTCCATAACAGAAATACATTACAAATTAATAGAGAGGCAGGAAGTGTAATCTTGGTATATTTCTCTAACTCACAAAGTGAAATTGTAAGAGGCACTTAGAGTATTGTGAATTAAATCCAAACAATCCTCAATTTCTTATCGCAAGTCCAAATGTATGGGATGAATTCCAATAGTTTTGAATAGTTTCACAATGATATAATCCAGAATGATCTTGAATGAGTCCTCAATAATCTCAAAGTAGTGTTTTAGTTCAAAACGTTAAGGAGTTCTTTGTAATCCCAATGAATAATTTAAACAAACAATTCCTATCAAATTATATCTAAACACATCTATAAACGCTTATCATAGATTCCAAAAGACTGATATGAAACAGGAATTAATAATTATATACCAAATCAGCTATATATACAAATACCCTTCGACCTATGATGCAACAGACCGTTCTGGAATTCCCTAGATTTGAGTCATTTCTAAGACAATTCTAAGCCCGTAAACAAGGTTATACCTTGAACTAAAATATTTCTAAATATCTTAAAATAAATATGTCGAATGTCAGGTAGGCAAAGTCTCTACCCTCAATAGCGGACAAAAATCAAGCACATATAAATAAAGCCTGGATAAGATTTCAACAACCTACAAAAGTAACAGTACTCTGCTCTCATTGTGGGAGGTTTCTTATTCCATTTAATTTGCCCCCCCCCCCAAGCGTCCCTATCAAGGAGCATTCACGCCGACACCCATATCTGCAAAGTAGGCAAAAACTACCAGTAAAAGGGGCAAGGCGTCATTGTAAAGGATAATAACTAAAGAGCATGAGAACAATAATGAAACAATAATAGAAACAATAAAGAAATACTAATAGAAACAATAAAGAAATACTAATAGAAACAATAATAGAAACAATAAAGAAATACTAATAGAAACAATAATAGAAACAATAATAGAAACAATAATAGAAACAATAATAGAAACAATAATAGAAACAATAAAGAAACAATAATAGAAACAATAATAGAAATAATAATAGAAACAATAATAGAAACTTCATCTCTATTATACTCTTACTCACCGATATATTTTAATCTGGCTACAGAAGTGAAGTTTAAGATTCTTCCGTACTGATGCTTCTATCTGTGTCTTGTGTGACTGACTAAAACAGGAAGATAAATTAAAAATGGAAAATATATATTTAATCAACATGGAGAGAAAATTTTTGCGAGAGTTTGTTTGTTGGACTGAGGTTCGATTTCAGCAATAAAACCGGAAGATTGTTTTCGTTTAAATTAATGTTTATGATGTTGCCTGGACAAAAACTGCGGTGAAGGTAAAATATCATCCAGGTTTTAAATAACACAAAGCATTAACGTCATAGGCGTTTTACTAGATTACAGTGTCCAAACATGTGTGAGGTCAATCGTATGTTTACTGCTATAAAGTAACAACTCAATGACATATCGTTTAATTTGGTACAACGCATCTTATCTCTATCAAAGCACTGTAATCTCGTGTTGATATAATCATTCAATCCCAACGCAAGGGCATACTGTGTACCACCTTTATTTGAATACGTATTGTTTACAAAACAAAGACTTAAATATACAAATTGTAATATAGGCTTAAAGACACATTCGTGTAATAGACGCTTAAAGACACATTTGTGTAATAGATGCTTAAAGACACATTTGTGTAATAGATGCTTAAAGACACATTTGTGTAATAGACGCTTAAAGACACATTTGTGTAATAGACGCTTAAAGACATATTTGTGTAATAGATGCTTAAAATCATGTTTGTGTAATAGACTCTAAATCAAATTTGTGTATTAAGCTAAAAGACACATGTTATAGGATCTCAAAAACACAGTTGTGTAATAGACGCTTAAAGACGCATTTGTGTGATAGGCGCTTAAAGACACATTTGTGTAATGGGCGCTCAAATACACATTTGTGTAACAGACGCATAAAACACATTTGTACAGACAAGAGGAAAATATATCTCATGTAAAATATGTGAAGATAAAAAAAAACAATTTGAATTTTCTCCACATCGGATAAGTTACATACTGATTCTAACATATATTTGTCAAATATATGATGCTTGAATGTCAAATATGTGAATGCTTGAACGTCAAACCTGTATTGTTTGAATGTCAAACCTGTATTGCTTGAATGTCAAACATGTATTGCTTGAATGTCAAATATGTGAATGCTTGAATGTCAAACCTGTATTGCTTGAATGTCAAACATGTATTGCTTTGAGTGTCAAACCTGTATTGCTTGAATGTCAAACCTGTATTGCTTGAACGTCAAACCTGTATTGCTTGAATGTCAAATATATGATGCTTGAATGTCAAATATATGATGCTTGAATGTCAAACATGTGATCATTGAATGAAAAACATGTGATCCTTGAATGATAAACACGTGATCCTTGAATGTCAGATATATGATGCTAGACTGTCAGATATATGATGATTGCATGTCAAATAATGATGTTTGAATGTCAAACATATGATTCTTGAATACCCAGAGTAACATTATCGCGGAATTTTGTGGCTGAGGGATAGGGATGAGTTTGCTTGCCGTTGAACCATTAAATGACTGGACAGTAATACATTATTTGCAAAACAAAATGTGATACTAGGACAAAATACAAGTTGTCATGGGATGAAAATAATAGTTGGTCAATAATTTATGTTAAACTTGAATGGATAAATAAATGTTATGGACTCCATAGCTGATGCTCATCAAAATATTCAAGGGAAGGAATATAGTTCAACCACTGGACCAAAATGTATGAAATCAAGCACAAAAAATAAAATGCAAAGTTTATTAATTTCCTTTCAAATTATGCATCAGTATAACATAAGGATCACCACTGCACAGGCAATATCTGAAACATCACAAGACAAAGTATTTCAGCACATAAAGGTAATAGAAATAGAAACACTTGACATTTTAAAAAGCTAAAACAATGCAGGTAACTTCTATTTGTGAAAGCAAAGTATTCGTTTGTTTTTATTCAAATATTAAATCTGCATAAACCTATCTAAAACCGTTCAAAAGGACACTTTTAGATAAGAAAACTAAACTGCTAATATGAAAGGCTTTCAAGGTGTATATCTACTAGTTTGATGTAAAAGTTTATTCTGGTCGTATGATTCACTTAAAAGACGTTCATATCATTTCATATATTTATTTGGAAGTTTATGATCTAAAAGCACTGAAAACAGAATATGGATGGATGCGCCGTGCTATAATGTACTATCCGAGCAGGGACTACGTTGTTTGTCTGATTTATGCATTTTAATCTAAGAACACAGACTAGTTTGCCAGCATATGACAGGGCAGTGAACGTTTATTACAATGCTGTTTACATCTGGTGAGAGTAATACACAGTCCGGTACGGCAAGCTTCGTCAAGAACAAAATTTAAGACCGTTCCGGTGGCCTAGTGATTACAGCGTTCGCCTAGGATGCGTGAAGTCACAGGTGGTTCGAACCCCGGTCGAGTCATACCAAAGACTTACAAAAATGGTACTATAAGCTGCCTCGCTTGGCGCTCGTCCTTAAGAGGTTAGTGTTAGGACGGGTCTGCCTGGAGTCAGGATAATGTGACTGGGTGGAACATGATGTTACATGTCTGCGGCATGATGCCCCAGTGCTAAACATCACTATAAAATGTCACACGGCAGACATCGTAGCGATATGACTGAAAAATTGTTGAATCTAAGTTAAAAATCTAAATCACACACACACACACACACACACACACACACACACACACACACACAAGAACAAAATTGTGTGTTTTTGAAGGCAGCCTAAGTAAAAGGCATGTAAACCTGAATAAATGAAACGCAAATAAAATCCTCCAAATCCGTCTTAAATAGCAAGACTTCCTGTTTTCTTTAATCTTCGCATGGCTAGAGTGACTACAGTGTTGATCGATTTAAGAGATGACTGCAGTGACATGAAGGAATATAGAATTTATTGGAATTGGTCATTAGTATTGAGACTGAGGTTTCATTTTCTTTCTCGGTTTTTCCTTGATGCTTTAGCTTAGCCTTTTGTTCAAATGATATTGTGTTCCCTTCATTAAATACCTGAACTTTTGACCCCGTGGTCATTTTTCCTAATATTGTTTGTTGTTTACTTTTTACAATGCTAGTTTCAGAAGTAATCCAATGAACACACACACACACACACACACACACACACACACACACACACACACACACACACAGAGGTTTATTGATTTTCCTAAACTGTTTGAGAAGGTTACATGAACCATTAATATAAAAAGACTACCATAATAAAATCTCCCATGAAAATTTAATTCAGTAACAAAATTCTCAAATATTTCGGTAATGTTAGCAAAGTACTGATATAATTGATGTAATAGACTAATACCTAAACAACTGGGTAATAAACAAATGCACTGCTCTCTTTTACAGAATAATTTTGTACCTTTGTGTATTTCAATGTTGTTTCTTTGGAAAGAAAAATTACAACACTTTTGAAGTGCATTAAGTATGGAGTTCTACATCCTGCCTTAATATATTTTTCTTGTCTGTTCTACTTGTCATGTATAATTTACTTATATATATATATATATATATATATATATATATATATATATATATATATATATATATATATATATATATATATATATATATATATATATATATATATATATATATATATATATCTTTGTGTGTGTTTATCTGTCTATATGGCCATGGTATAAAAACACAAATAAAAACCTAAATGTTCAAAAAGGGAATTTGTTCATGCTCTGCTAGAACCCCAAATAGCATGACTATTACACGCTTGTGGTTGTTTATATAAGACTCAGGAAATACATTATATTTTCCATACTTTCTAAGCTGTAATGGATATAGTTAACGTATGCTTGCAATAATATTGAATGGTATGGGATTTTGTGCGTGATTTATATTGCATAGCTCTGCTGGTATTTTGGAAGTCATTGCGACAAATCTATAATGTAAATCAAGCCTACTTTCTTCTTTGCCGACGCAATTGGTTTCTACTAGAAAGTGAACTTGAAACACCTTATACCTCATAAAGCATAAAACACGATTTTAACGTTGCGACAGCGAACCATTTCTTTTAATATCCAATCACATGGACAATAGAGTCAGGCTGATCTGTGTATGCCAGGAAGCTGAAAAGTAAGATAATCATGCCTATCAGACGCCTTTAAGACAATCGTTTGATTCAATAATAGTTCATGTAACCCATTTCCATCGTATTGTGTAATGTACCACATAAAATGTCGGGAGACTTTTCTTCCGACTGAAGCACTAATGCTTTATATTCGCCTCCCTTCCATGAACCCTACCCAACTAAAATTATTGTCAATATTAAACAAGAATTTAGTACAATTGTCATACAAACAATGCAGTCACTGTTTTTCCCATTGGTTAGATCTAATTTGCAATGAAATATTTACGTCATGCATGGCCGATTAAATCATTGTGGTAGATCTGTCAGCTTTACACCAAGAATAGTATATGAAGTTACACCGGAAATAATACATGGACGTTTCACCGGAAATAGTATATGGACATCTCGCTTCCATTTATGATTTAAATGTTAGTTTTATTTTCGTCTTCAAGACAATTTCTTCTGCAAAGTGTTGGTTCTTATAATCAATTTCGATAGGAGACTCTAGATTTCATTTGTATATTTTAATCAGAGAAAACGGGTATTTAAATTTGTCATTCAAAGTCCTTAAATAGCTAAAGGAAAACAGCAAGTTCAATAAGAGGTTATATCAGCTACTGGATGTCAAGCGTAATATAAAACTGCTTTACTGGTTTAAATTTCCCTATTTTCTTTATATGGGACAATGTAAAGGCGAGGTGGTTTGCAAGCCGTCTTAAGAGAAAGACAGAAGAAAGAAACGTTTGTTTGAATCACTGATGCATTTCGGATATTGTTCATGACAATAATCCCTTTAATATTTGATTGCGATTGCAGACCTTATGTATTCCAGTTAAAACGTTACATAAAGATGTAAGGACATGAAAAAGGCAATTTAGATGAAAGAAAGCCAATTTCGAATTGGACAATACTCGGATTGCCAGGCGTAATATCTCCTTGGTTTGCCTGCTCCAGTTTCCAGTATCTTGATCAAATACAACGATAAAATGGGTTTTATTTTGGGATGGGGATGGCTGGTTGTGGTGGGCAAACCAATCTAAGAGGAAATAATAGAAAGAACCTGAATATTTTTAAATTGATAAATTTTTAGGTCTTTTTTTGATTTCACAAGCAAACAAGCTAAACCCATATTTGATCAAACGTGGGAACTGTCGTAACTATTTCCATATCAACTTAAGAGGTTAGCTGTGCTTTGTTTATCGTATGGGCTAATCACTAACTGTTCTTCCTCGTATGGGCTAATAGATTGCTGTGTTTTGTTCATCATATGGGCTAATAGACTGCTGTGATTTTTTCATCATATGTGCTAATTGATTGGACAAACAACTGGAGTCCAATTTGTATGGGGTTTTTTTTCCAAACAATCGAATAGCAAGAAGTGACGAGGGGATTAACTGTAAAGTTTTAATCTATTTAAAAAAAATAAAAATCATAGAATCTCTGTAACTGGAAAAATCTTATTACGTACATTAATCGTACTAGTAGTATTTTGAACTTCTAATTATCACCTTGATATTTTTGACACAAGATATGAAACTATTATTTTAATCAATGTTGCATATAATTAGTTGTTTTTTTAAAAAAAATGGTTTTGCTCTCATTCGCCAGGGCTGATAAAAGCTCTTCTTTTTATACTAAAATTGGAAATCAGGTCTTCAATAGAAAATGTACAAAACTGGGCAAATTGATGAAAAGTGCAAACAGGAGGAGAAAAGAACGTTCATTAATCGGTTCACTTTCAGTTGCACATATCCTCATCGTAAGAGCTCCAGACAAGATTTGTTTCAGATTAGAATCAAAGCCAAAACACGAAGTGGCTGCAAAGCAGGAGTACAATAATTACACTGACAAAACAAAGGGGGGGGGGGGGCATAAATAAGAAGTACATAGGTTTGATCTCCCTGGAGTGGTGTGTAGACGGCAAAGGGTTTCGTGTCTTTTGACTACAATTTTGTTTGTGAGTCTATTTTTGCAGTGCTCACAGTTTGGGACGTCTTATGAAAGGTCAGGTATGTACTGTAATTCACGTTGTATTTTACCAAGAAAATAATTCATTTCATTATGGTTTTGATTGCGCACAGTTACAATGATACGTGCCGAAACAGCAACAGTTTGATCTGCATGGGTGATTTGTGTGTGATTTGGATTTTTTTAACGTAGCTTTAATAATTTTTCAGTCATATCGCTACGATGTCTGCAGTGTGGCAGTTCATAGTGATGTCTAGCACTGAGGCATCATGTCGCAGACATGTAGCATCATGTCCCACCCAGTCACATTATCCTGACACCAGGCCAGCTAGCCCTAACACTAACCTCTTAATGCTGAGCGCCAAGTGAGGCAGTTATCAGTACCATTTTTATAAGGTTTTTGGTATGACTCGGCCTGGGATTGAACCCGCGACCTCCCGCATCCGAGGTGGACGTACTAACCACTAGATCTGCATTGGTGACAAAGATTAAGAAAGCGTTGTGCAACCTATCAGCTACAGTCATTAAAAGCATGTGATATTTACATCTAGTGGGTGTCTAGGTCTGGACCGAAAAAATAAATACAAACTCGATGTACATATATTAATTTTATGGCCCAAAAGTATAAAACTTATGGTCGATGTCCAGATAATTATTGTAGATGCTCAAAACTCTAAATATTATTGTCACTTCATATATTTAATTTGTTTTTAATTATATCCATTTTATGACCTCTAACCTAGCTTTAGCATTAACACTTAACCTTTATTTAAAATGTTTGCAAAAACGCATCTGCGCACTCTAATTTGTCAGTCCCCGAGGGCAACCATCCTAAGAATTGTTGTGCACCTGGGAGTCCTCGCATACGGCATCTGCTGTGCTTTCTTTATGCCAGATTGGTCCTACAGTTAAGTATTTTGAGGGCTGATGGTCTAGTTATGTGTGAAAAGAAATTTATTTTTATCGTATAATGGGTAGACTTTGGTGCTTGAAAATGATTGAGAATATGATGATGTAGTTAATGGAATAAGAATTTTACAGTGTTTGGAGGAGAGGGGAGCATGGCATGGAATTTAGAAAAATGTGATGGCAGGTGGTTTGCTAACTCCTATGTGTTATATATTCTGAAGTTGACTAGTTTTGACCATTTGCAATTTTCTAATTTCTTTCATTTTGCTTTTGGAACATTTAGTTTTTGTTCCATCTCTTGATTCTTCTCTAGTGTATTTCGTCTCACGTACATACAATGTCTTTTCTCTAATTAATTAAGTAATTTAACTTCATTACACTTTTAGCCAAATTTAAGCATTTCACAAAACACATTTTTTTTTTCACTGTATAGGCTTAAATTCTTCAAAATAAAGAAATACCTTTTGTGACTTTAGCTAGTGTCAATTAGTGACCGTTAGCTTTAGCTAGTGTCAATTAATGACCGTTGGCTTTAGCTAGTGTCAGTTAGTGACCGTTGGTGCCGTTTAGTGACCTTTAAGTCGTACCAATTGTTAATCGATATTTGTGCCTATTAATAAACTCAAGAAGTGATTCTTAGTAAATTTTTAGTAACTGTTTAGTGATTTTATTTGAATAGTAACGATAATAGTGTCCTTATTGTCCTCACTCATCCAGAGTGAAATCTTTCTCCTTATTGTCCTCACTCATCAAGAGTGATACTTGTCTACTTATTGTCCTCACTCGTCAAGAGATATGTCAAATCGTTCTCTTTATTGTCCTCTCTCATCAAGAGTGAAACCTGTCTCTTTATAGGTCCTCACTCATCAAGAAATAAGTAAAATCGTTCTCCTTCTCGTCATCACTCACCAAAGAGATAAGTGAAAATCTTCTCATTCATCAGGAGTTAAATCTTTCTCTTTATTTTTCTTCACTCATCAAGAGAGAAATCTGTCTCCCTATTGTCTTCACTCATCAAGAGTTAAATCTTTTCTCCTTTCTTTCCTCACTCATCAAGAGTGAAATCGTTTTTCTTATTTGTCTAAGTCATCAAGAGAGAAACTGTCTCCTCCTTATCTTCACTCACCAAGAGTTAAATCTTTCTCCTTGTTTATCTAACTCATCAAGAGAGACAACTGTCTCCTTATTATCCTCACTCATCAATACTTAAATCGTTCTAATTGTTTAACTCACTCATTAAGAACGAAATCTTTCTCCTTATTGTCATCACTAATCCAGAGAGAAATCTTTCTCCTTTTTGTCTTCATTCATCAAGAGAGAAATATGTCTCATTATAGACCCCACTCATCAATAGATAAGCGAAATCGTTCTCGTTATTGTCCCCACAAATCAAGAGACAAGTGAATGAAATCTTTCTCCTTAATGTTTTAATTAAACAAGATTGATATCGTTTTACTTATTGTTCTTGCTTATCAAAGTGTGAAATCTTTCTCCTTATTGTCAGCACTGATCAAGATAATAGTGAAATCTTTCTCCGTATTGTTCCCATTCATCATGAGATAATGAAATCTTTCTCCTTACCGTCCTCAAGCTTCAAGAGTTAACGACTCTTTCTTCTTACTGTCCTCACTCATCAAGAGCGAAATCTTTCTCTTTGTGCCCTCACTCATGAAAAGCGAACACTTTTTCCTTATTGTTCTTGCTCATCAAAGTGTGAAATCATTCTTCTTATTGTCCTCACTCATCAAGAGATAATGAATCTTTGTCCTTATTGCCCAGAGTCATCAAGAGACAAATTAAATTTTTCTTCTTATATTGCCTCACTCATCAAGATTTTAGAGAAATCTCACTCAATATCGTCTTCACCCATCAAGGATGAAATCTTCTTCTTAATGTCCTCATTCGTCAAGGTATAATTGAAATATTTTTCCTTATTGTCCTCACTCATCAACAGTAAAATCTGGCTCATTATTTTCCTCATTCGTCAAGAGATAATTGGAATCATTCTCCTCATTGGCCTCATTCACCAAGAGATAAGTGAAATCTTTCTCCTTATGTTCTCATTCATAAAGAGTTAAATTGTTCTCCTTATAATCCGCACTCACCAATATATAAGTGTGAAATATCTCTCTTTATTGTCCTCACTGATCTTGATATAAGTAAAATCTGTCTCCTTGTTGTCCTCACTCATCAAGGGTGAAACCTTTCTTCCTAGCGTCTTCACTCATCAAGAGCGAAATCTTTCTACTTATTGTCCCCATTCATCATAAGTGAAATCTTTCTCGTTATTGTTCTCACTGATCAATAGTGAAATATGGCTCCTTCTTGTCCCCACTCATCATGAGGTAAGCGAAATCTATGTCCTTATTGTCCTCACTCACAAAGAGTGAAATCTTTCTCCTTTGTCCTCACTCATAAAGATATAAGTGAAATCTCTCTCCTTATTGTCCTCACACATCAGGAGTGAAGCTTTCTTCTTTTTGTTAGCGTTCTTCAGTACTGAAATCTTTCTCCTTATTGTCCTCACTTACCAAAATATAAGTGAAACCCTTCTCCTCGTTATCCCTCGCTCATCACGAATGAAATCTGTCTCCTTATTGTCTTCTCTCATAACCGTATTAGTGAAATCTTTCTCCTTATGTCAAAATTAAATATACTAGCAAAAAGATGAATTCAGTTCGCTTAAGGCAATAGTGTTTCCTGCAGAGGAACGACATAAGAAAATACTCAAACACTCGAGTTTACAGTGGTACTGACGAAAGCTTGCAAAGCAGCTTAAAAGTGTAATACAGTAAACCTTAGATTTTCTAACAAAGGTATTTAAACTTCAAAGACACTAACAAGGCTCTTTGGTTAACAATCTATGTTTGAACAGATTAATCATTTTATAAGACAAACGGGTTGGAAAGTTGGATTGCAGCGAAGCTGAGGACATCGAATAAATACAACAGGACCTGAAAAAGAGAGAAAACAAGATATTGGCAATTAAATTTTATGCTGATTTTCTAGTACCGGTTATATCATTTACAAACTCGTGAAGCTGTCACGAGGCCAAGACCTGAGCCAAAAAACTTCCAACTATACAATATCACTTTTTGCAAGAAGCAAGTAAAAAGGCAAATTCTAACCAAAGTGCGCCAAGTGCACACTGATACGGAATGTCCAGCTCAACGTTATACCACAAAAACTATTACTTACCTACAATATGTAGGTTGATCTGCGCATGTGTTACAGTCACATGGATATGCTACTGTCGTATTCATGGGAGGAATGGTGGTGGGGGGGGTCCGGCGTCTCCCGACTCCATAGGCTAAAAAAGACCAACAAAGTTCGCATACACAAACTTACAGTCTCTTGTCTCTTGAAGTTTGACCATCGATTTATTCTTGCACATGTTTATTGGGTATTATGCACACTATGAGTAAAAAGACACATAGACGTTTGCTTTCGTTTCTCAGTTACCTTTTGAAATTTTGCCCCCCCCCCCAACAAAATGAAAATTTTAACTGATCAGGCTCTATATGCTGTTTTCGTCTGTTTCACGATTGTTACTCAGATCAAATGTCATTTACGTGAAAGACATCTACACAATCATACGCTGTATGTATGACAAAGACTTAATGGTGATTTGCATGTATTCCAGAAACTCCATACCACCTTGCATGTGTGCTGAAGGCACAAGTCATATTTAATTTGTTGTCTATTTGACTAATATAACTATACAGCAGTATTATGTTCTCAGTGAATCTGATTTTTGCCCAGTTTAGAGTGTTTATCAGAACGTCAGAGACAAAGAACATCATCAATATCATTTAATAGCTTCTTTGGGAAAAGATTTAATTGCTTGCATGTCGTTAGACAAACTATTGGATTACTGGACTGGTCCTCCATTAGAAATGTTAAGAATCGAAATAATTCAATTCCTTTTTCCAGTCGCTTTCTCGTATGTAACTTTAAACTATTTGATCGTACATGGTTTGTTACTGGTTTGTGGCCTTCAGAACTTATTCTCTTGCGTTTTAGTCTCTTTTTCGTTTCCTTAGGCTTTCTCACAATATCCGCTACATCTTATTTCTGACAAAAAGTTGGTAGTATATTGCATTTCTTGTTTCAGTGTTTTTAGATATGAATTTAGCTTTTTCCACAGAGTTGATTGATTACTGCGTCGCTATTATAGCCTATGAGGCAATTGTAGTTACGTCTAATTTGTGTATATATAATGTAAATTGTTCTATTTTTCTATTGTATATTTTTAAAGACATTATCACTTAGCTAAACGAATTTTTCGACATTCTCTTGAATAATATATTTCTCTAAATGATTCCTTAATTTTTTTCTTGACTTATTAATAATTATTTTGTACAACTTATGTAATCTTTCTATCTGTTTACAATGATACAAAATAAATAGTAAATCGGTATTTCAACACGTTCTGAAAAGAGTAACATAAACTATTTTCCTTCGTTAATGGCTGCCAAACACCCTCTTGTATTCTCATAGAAAATCCTGCTTCAACCGATCGTTTTCCACAAACTCACATCTAGGTCGGTTGTATTGTTATTCGTTCAGTATTTTTTTTGTCACAAATTTCTTTTCACTTTCATTTGTACTAAATTGATCTACTAATATTCGAATCACTATGGTCTACAGATGTTCAAAGATATATTTATCCTTTTAGTTTATTTTAATGATCTATAAAAGCCCACATTTATATTGCTCGCCAGACTTTGAAAATCCTAGAGCTTTACGACCTGTCGTAATTCGGCCGCATATGCTCTGTTGAGGAAAGCCGATGCGACGTCAGTTATTATGTCTTGCTGATATATTCACTTACCAAGATACCCTTTCCTTTGTGTATTTGATACAACGTGTCTAGAATCTTCACTTTTTCTAAATCTGATGAATTAGTTATTGTTTTATTGGCAATTAGTGGCAGAGTGCTGTTTTTGTACTCGTATTGTTCTATGTGATGACCCTAACCTGGATATATAATTTCATCTAGGAGAGACCGATGATGTTGCAGACCATCCTATACGTTTGTTTTTTTTTAAAGTGACGTGGATCGCTTGAACCATTCCAATGTAAAAATGTAAAGTTATTAAACTGTTAAGAACTTAAACATTACTTAAACTTACAGCTTTAATATTGAAAGATGAATGAGTCGGCTTCGATTCATATGATCCAAATGGCCATTGTTTAATTTTGTTGAGACAACGATGTAATTTTAACATAGACACGCGCGCTGCTGTGTTTGAAATACAAAAATGGATCATGCGTGACGGTATATTAATGGATAAAATGTGACTATTGAGTCAAAGTTACTTAAATGCTAATTTCTAGATAAAATGTACTTTATTCGATGAACAAATGGATTAAATTGAAGAGTCGTTAAAATAATATTAAAGTGATAAAGATATATAGAGAATCTATGATCAATACGGAACAAATATCTTGTGTACACAACAGTGTTCATCAATGTATTTATTTATTAATCTATTTCTTTATTGATTCACTTTTGACAATGTAGAATTATCGTTTTCATCGTATGTATAGTTGTTAATCGATCACAATTAGTTGTCAACATTCCAAACGTTTAATAAATCACGAAGATTGACAGCACATTACAGGCGCCAATCATAGTGTAGACAGTTATCCTCAACAACCAGTTAACTGGATATTTCTTGCTATGGTATTATCATATCTAAAATTGTTTCCATTTTGCCTCATGAAAAATTATGTAAATCGGGGAGGGAGGGAGCTGTATTGTCAGAAGAGTTTGATTAATGTATCGTCCTGTTACTTAATCAGTTTTGATATAACACTGCCAACAGTTATGTCACTTTAATTTCATTGCCAAGCTTGACACCACTGACGGATGAAAAATATGTTCAATAACATGGAATTTGCTTGCGTTATTAAATGTAACAGAAGTGAATTGCTTTCCAATATAAAATACGTAACATATCATATCATAATATATCATATCATCGTGTCTAAGATAATTGATACTACTTGAATTATGTATCAAATAATGTATTTTTCTTATAACATTATTAAAATAACATCATTAACTAAAGGACAACAACAAATAATATACGGTGATTATTTTTGTAATGCATGTTTGGAATAAAAACATGCATCTATTAGTAAATCAGCATACAGAAGAATTTCAGTCAAAGATGAAATAAATAACGTCAAGAATATTTACATTTCTGGCTAGATATAATCGTGAAGTCTGTAAAATAATATTCTCTGAGATTCTTTGCGTTGGCTTTTTCAACCTGAGTCTTCAACGAAAGCTTATATATTCATAAAACGAAATAGTGTCCTCATTTTGTAGGAATTCAACCTTTTAACAAGTAAATGAAAAACTGGCGAAACACGGTTAAGATAGCCAATAGATGCAGTTCGACTAGAATATATATTTTATGAAAGCCAAATGCGTCCAACACAGGGTTTGGTGATTCACTCTGACATATCTCCTGGAGCTAACGAGCTGCAAACATGCAAGCATCTTATATGCAGTCTCTCATCCGTTCCTAAAGTTAGTCTTGACGCACACACAGTAGCGATTGATCGATGTGATGCACAAGGCGATTCAGCAGAATTTGGGCAACGATATGTCCCTGCTATTGACAGCAAGGAGATGACATGCTTGTACACGTGGATGCATTCTTGTACTCCTGTGTTATTGTTCCTCAAGTCCACCTTGCCTGGAAGAGTTCAGTCAGTTTTTATGCCATGTGCGAGCCTCGGAATTTGTTACTTTATAACTTACAAATAAGATCGTACAATATAGGCCATTTTCAGAAATATGTTTACAGAATGATTTTATATTTTTCTAGGTTAAAACAACAAGCGCAAGAACAAGAACAACAAAAACAGTAATAATAATAATAATAATAATAATAACAACAACAATACTACTACGACTACTACAACTACTACTAATAATAATAGACTAATGTTTTTTGATAACTGTTGAGCCAATGGCATATATCATAAAGGATCAAGATGTATTAAAATGTGAAGTATTCAAATTATGTACAATGAAATAACATAAATATTACAGACTGAAGGCAATAAAATGAGGCACGTTCTTAAATAAAACCGTAAAATTTTACGCGAATTTCGCTCAGTCTCTAAAATACGTATACTTACAGTTTGAACAGCTATGCTATCCGTTTAGATGAAGACATCAGTATGGTATGGTACCAGTCATCCCCATTGATGAAGACGTCAGTATGCAATGGTTAAAAGGGGAGGTCGATCCCTCAGGAATACCAACAGTAACATGGCATGACTCCCCTAAACCGCCATTGAAATGAATGGTTTGTAATCAGCTTTTTAAATATGGGCTAAATTACAGTGTTAAAACTTGAATATCTAAAACTTCCTAATTGATGCAGAAGAATAATGCAATTGGCCAGACCTGAAGGGTTTTGTATATCTATATTGTTTTATGTTTGTTTAAGATTAGTGATTGCATGGGTCAGTTTTTAAGAAACATATTACATAGCTAAGTTTTGTATATAATTATCGATTATATTTCAAGATCATTATCGCTTTTAGGTACACATGTTTACTTGGATCTGAGTTCAAGACATATGTATTCCCCTTAAAAAATATCATCTGCTTGATCTATGCCATGTAGTTTGCTAAAACGTAACGAAACAGACCTGAACTTGAGTACAAATATTTGATGAAAATTTTCATTGAAAATTACCTTGATTACAAATTTGATCGAAATTTTCATTGAAAATGACATTGATTACAAATTTGATGAGAATTTTCATTGAAAATGGCCTTGATTACAAATTTGATGAGAATTTTCATTGAAAATGGCCTTGATTACAAATTTGATGAGAATTTTCATTGAAAAATATAACCTTGATTACAAATTTGATGAGAATTTTCATTGAAAAAAATGACCTTGATTACAAATTTGATGAGATATTTCATTGAAAATGAAATTGATTACAAATTTGATGGAAATTTTCATTGAAAATGGCCTTGATTACAAATCTGATGGAAATTTTCATTGAAAAAAATGACCTTGATTACAAATTTGATGGGAATTTTCATTGAAAATGACGTTCATCCTCTTATTAGGTCTTGGTTTGTTTAAAGTAAAGTTGTTTACATTAGAATTATTCATTTCTATTTTAACATCTGCCAGGTGGAATACGTTTTTTTTGTTGTGTTCATTTATACTTGAGTTGAATTTATTTATTTAATTTTTTCATTGGAAATATAATATGGTCATTGACTTTAGGACTAATTAACTATTTTTGAATTATTATGTATTCATTCAAGGATATTATAGATTATATCAAGTGATACATCAGGACTGTTAGGGCATGAGCACATTCAAGTTGGAATTCATTCGTGACACAATTGGAATTAGTTCAAAACACCCTATACTTTTGGACATGTGATACAACTTTTAAGACTGTTTAAAATTTACGTTCCTTTTAAAGTTTCAATTTGTATTCTTGGGAAATAAATAACTTGTTGAATTTTACAAAACTTTTTGTTTTTGTTTCTGGTACTCAATTTAAGACCATAGTGCAGTAACAGATGCTTTTAAAAAACCTAGCAGTAATACGACAATAAGATTCTAAGTATATATTTCCCGGTACCAAGACTTAGTAATGTTTGTTCAAACCATTTTACCTTATGAACTTTTCTAAAACCTGATTCAGTTTTAGAAAACAAATTATGTATTAATAAAAAAGAATAAAAATAGGTATTTACTTGCGATTGGACTAGGTAAAATAATGTGCTACAATTGCCGTTAACCTGCCAACTCACCACGCACCTACTACACTCAACTCCCTTATCCCCACAGGCCATACATACAATAGCAAACTCTGCTTGTCATTTTAATCCGTAAGATAAACAAATTCCATTGCTACCCTACATCTCCATTATCTAAAGATCAGAGACATTTCCCATTCATGCGTACAAGCGCTTTTTTTTAGATGAATGATGTGATACTATTTCATACGATTTTGCAGTAGAGTCTGGATTCCTGCAGAGGTTACCGACAAGAAAGGAATGCCTAGTCTTTTAACCATATGCATTTGAAATCATTTCTTCCAAATGTTCCCTGGATTTGCATATAATACCATAACCATATAGTCTACGCTCCCCCGTATCCATCATAACGTGTAGACTACCACACCTCAAGATCCATCATAACCATATAGACTACCAAACCTCCAGATCCATCATAGCTTATATAGACTACACTTTCCCATATCCATCATAACCATATAGACTACACTCCCCCATATCCATCATAACCATAAAGACTACCACACCTCCAGATCCATCATAGCCATATAGACTACACCCCCATATTCATCATAACCATATAGACTACCACACCTCCAGATCCATCGTAGCCAATATAGACTACCACACCTCTTAATCCATTGTAACCCATATAGATTACCACATCTCTTAATCCATCGTAACCCATATAGACTACCACATCTCTTAATCCATCGTAACCCATATAGACTACCACACCTCTTGATCCATCGTAACCCATATAGATTACCACACCTCTTGATCCATCGTAACCAATATAGACTACCACACCTCTTGATCCATCGTAACCCATATAGACTACCACACCTCTTGATCCATCGTAACCCATATAGACTACCACACCTCTTGATCTGTCTTTTGTAATAAAAAATTAAAATGTTCGATTTGAAAAGAATTGCTTGGCTGATCATAGCTCATTCCCATATTTGCTTTAATGGAGTCAAAGTACTGAAAAATTAGTTTCTTTAGATAGTAATATATCATTAATTTGATCAAATGTACCGGCTGTTTGTGTTCATCTAATGTTGACGTGATCAATATGCCCATCTTTGGCTCTTAATCACAGATGCAACAAAACAATGGGGGTCAGAAAGGGGGATACATATGAATCGGATACACATGAGTGAAATAAATCCTAATGATTCGGCAGAGTACTGTTCTTGTATACCCCCTTTTAGTCCAGACATTACTGGGTACATTGACAATTGTAAATCTGTCGTAAATATAGCTTTTGCAGTGACAATGTTGTATACACCGCTTTTCAGTGACAATTGTAGATCCGTCGTATACAAAAATGTTTGATTAACAATTGTAGATCTGTCGTATACACAGCTTTTGCAGTGACAATTGTTGATCTGCTGTATACTTAGCGTTTGTGCTGACAATTGTAGACATATCATATACACAGCTTGTGCAGTGAAAATCTGAGAATGTCTCATTTTGCAAGAGCCTGGCTGACATAGTTTTTAGACATGCACATGTATTCGTCATGGAATTGCAATGATCATCTATATATTAAAATGGACTGAGTATTTGTGAATGTAGCAATGGTTATAGGTTATTGACCATAAGCCTAATGTTACCCTATTTTAACCACACTTTATGCACAGTCGGTAATAATGTAACACTCCCAGGTTTTTGCCCACTAGAAAGCTGTTATTTTTTATTACATTGTTCAAGTCTTTGGATATAAACGTGTTGTGAAATGCCAACCAACTTTACGTTTTGGCTGCTTATCTCCATTGCCTCTAGAAAATATTTACTTCTGAAGTTCAGAGGCGAATACTAATCCTTCCAGAGTAACGGAGAATCGGTTTGCCATCTTTCTGGTAAACATGCGCGTCCAAGTTGATATAAATCAGGTGATAGTCTTTGAGTAGATACGGGATGATGACTAGATACAGACTAATTCACATTATTTAATATGCAAGGAAATTTGATTCAGTTTATCCTGAAAATACTCTCAGTCTGTTATTCAAAAGGCACAGTTGCTTCCAACGGAGCTAATAATAACTGAAACGTTTTCCATGTTAAGAACTTCATGCGTTGATTGATAGTCTCAGTTGATGATCCAGAAATAATTTGGCAATGGATACCTTCCGTATGACCACTTTCGTTTACGCCTTTCACAAGAGTTCCAAATTAACACGTATATTTGGTCTGATATGTGTGGGTGTCTTGGGTGTTATTGCTTTGTTTAGCTGTTTTTGCTCTGCCTTTTTGTTTGTAAGTTGTTTTGAGCCTCTCAGTTTTTCTATCGGAGTCTTTGTTACTTTTCCTGTTTGAGGCTCAGATATCATGTTCATTACCCTAGGGTGTTTGAGCGATTATTCGCTGCTTTGGCGTATGGTGTTGTAACAATTCATAAGCTGCGTAAGTAGAAACTTGTGTTTCATTCAGTTCAGTAATCTTAGATGTGACTTTGACTTACTGACCCTTCATTGTAATCTTAGATGTGACTTTGATTTATTGACCCTTCATTGTAATCTTATTTGTGACTTTGATTTATTGACCCTTTATTGTAATCTTTGTAGTTTGATAGTGAATAATCGCCATAAGACTAGTCATTTATTACTCTATGCAAATTGAAAAGTTCACCTTTGGGAATGGTGTATTGCAAAGGCTCTAAATATTTTGCTATAACTTGTAAGAGACTTCCTAAACTAGTAAGCATCCAAACTTTGCCTCGTCCTCTATATAGCATGGCTTTGACTGACTCCCGTTATTAACTATCCGATGAGGGGCAGACGATGTTAAAGCCATCATAAGGTTAAAATGCACTTTTGCAGTGTATGAATAACATACCAAAAAGTGAATGCAAAATGGTGTTTATTAAATGGATAATCAAACTGAAAAAGGATGAATGGGAGCAGAGCATGGAGAGGTTTTTGAGGTGTGAATGTGCATGGAGAGGTTTTTGAGGGGAGTGCACGGAAATACTGTTCACTAATAAAGAACAACACACTAATATTCAAAACTTTTTAAATATCTCTACTATATGGGGTATTAGGGATATTGGACGTGCGTGTCGACACAGAATGAAAATGTAGGAGATTGCTTGCCATAGGGACTGGATTGGTGTAGTTTTCTTGACAGAGAAAAAACGGAGCTCACCACATAATCTTTTATACAACTTCACTGAAATTCTTCAAACATACACAGCCTCCATTTTTTTGTCTTGGTCCTGACATTTTTGCAAGTTTACTAGATTTGATGACAGACAGGCATAGAGACATTCTCTGTACCCTTGTGGCCAGAGTAAATCTGTCCTTGTTCAAGTTGGCTTGATTAAAATATCCCTGAAACAACATCTTTATAGAGAAGTCAGAGATGGTAACAATAATGGAAGATATTTGCATCATTCGTAGCTGAGTTTGAAAGAAAACACCTTCAGGTTTGTCACAGATAGTCTTTTCGAAGTCAGCGGAAGCGATTTCTAAAAAGACGCCATCATTTCTTGAGACATTTTGTGGCAGGAGAATACTGGGTTGTATGGAAATGTTGGAAATGTTGGACCACACCCCGGTTTAATTTTAAATAAGAAAAGTACTGTTTTTATCAGCAGATTAAGTGAATATTGTATAGTGTCCAGAAGTCAACCCACCCACCCCAAAAACCCCAAAACCCCATGATTACCTAAGAGAAGTAGATTACATGCCACTGTAACCACAGTCCAAGATAACAAGTGAGGTGCTGATACTGTTATTACATCTAGGGAACATTGACACACATGAGGGGTCATCAACTGTAGACACAGAAAATAAACGCTTTCCTTAATAAAACAAATTAATCATGTTTAATGCTAAATTATAATCGAATTATGTCCAGAAGGAAGAAGTTATTTTCTTCAAGCTGGTATAAAATTAATTACTGAAAACAATTTTAAAAAATGCATTCATCGTCACAAGAAACATCTTAAGGATGATATACCTTTATAACTTTACTATAAGTAAATTAAAATTATGAATTAAATTATGCAAGATTTAATTACTCCATCAAATGATTAGCAATGTTTTACTGTTCAAACGGGAGGCCAAATGCCTGGTTAATGAAGCCCTGACATTTAATTAACCCCCACCCTCATCCAAAACCCGAAGTAAACAATGTTTTATGATTATGTATACCAAACGAATTGCATAAATCGCAAGTAGACAATAAGCAGATAAAAACAGTCTATGTTAAATGGTTTATTACTAATTCGCTTTTACAGCTCTAAAGACTTTAGATTAGCCTATCTATTGTCAACACTAATCTGCGTCCGCGCGTTTGACAAGTATTGTTTTAATCTCGCGTGCCCTTGGGGCATTTTCCGGGTCTTTCCCTCACAGATCAGCCCACTACAGTACTTTCTAACCTTACTTAGTCTGTTCCAGCGTGTGAAAGGAATTTAGCAGTTAAACTATGTTTCCGAGTATAAGCCGAGTTTCGGCTTAATGCGGATTTTTGAAGCAAACAATTAACATTTGAGATCGAAATTTGATTCCTTATTCGGAGATGAAGGGTTTCGGTTTATCGAAAAATGAGGAAGTTAAAGAAGGAAAAACTCTGTACAATATAAAACATCGGTCTTGAGGGGATTCCGGTATACTGAGGTTTCGGTTTGGAGGAGTTTCACTGTTGTGTTACATCGTCATGACAGCTATTTCACCATTTTTTGCTTATTTTAAACATAATTATATCATAAATTGGAGAAGTTTTCGTGATATATAATCTTGTCACTTACTATCTATCCTGTCAATCATTCATAATAATTGGGACAAAGTCTGATAAAAGTTCATTTTCACAAAAAAGTTCTTAAGTCACTTCGAAAGACGATCTTGAGAATTTGAGAATTTCATGAGATACATAGTCTTTTAATGACATTTTCTTAGGAATCTACTGGCATATATATATATATATATATATATATATATATATATATATTTGAGGGTGCGGGCTCGAATCCTACCGAAGGACCAGCTACTGCAGTTTGGTTCCTGCAATGTACTTTTATCTACTTGCCTCTTGATTAATTAGTCTTCGTGTGTTGTTGTGCTGTAAAACACCAAACCAAACCCGTGATTTCTTTTGGTAACTTTAACAGTCGCCTACCTAGTTCTTAGTCCGAAACGTTCTCTAGACGAATATCAACGAACATGGAGTTATTTTTGTACAAATATTGCTTTTTAGAATAATGTGTTTCATTTTCTTTTCAAAACGAGTGAGAACGAATCACTTTATATCTTGTGAGTTACATGTCACAGGGTATGCATAATATGCGGACAAACTCATCTCAAGAAAATCATATCATGAATGATACTTTTCTTAAAATACGTTCGTGAAACGTTTCTTCGTACATTTTTCAAATTGTTTTAACTAATGCTTATTCTTCCACAATTATTTGCCAAACAATCTTGTTTTAAATATCAAATTTTCTTGATGGATTTCTTTAGGGCAGCCACTTTAATACTCTCGCTGTTGTTTAATTCGTCCGGTCTATTTTATAGAAACATAATTTTGTCGTAATTACATATAAAGTACACGTATATCCTCACTTTTATGACCTCCAGTACAAGTATTCAAACACGTACCAAGTACGTATATGTCCTCACATTCATGACCTCCAATACATGTATTCAAACAAGTACCAAGTACGTATATGTCCTAGTTCGCTATGCAGCCCAATGCAAGTATTTACACACATAAATATACATGTCTGTCCTCGTATACTAATTGCATGTATATCCTCGCTCTTTATGCCGCCAACCGCAAGTATGCACACAACATTCTAATTACATGTATGTCGTAGCTTTTTATGCTGCCCAATGCAAGTATGTATAAACACACATTCTAATTACATGAATTTCTTAGCTCTTTATTGTCCAATGCAGATATACACACATTCTAATTACATGTGTTTCCTTATTCTTTATGCTGCCCAATACAAGTATGCATACACATTCTAATAACATGTGCTATGGTTAGACAAAAAGTATAAAGTTCCTACCACCCCCACCCCTCAATTCCCATCCACTTAATGACAAAAGTTACAAGACGTTGTTAACGACTTCTGCAATCGAAACGGCTTTCATTTTTTGCGGCTCGAATCATTCAGCCCTCCATAGTTTTTTATGATTGGCACCACATTCTTGCATCATATAAGATCTTTAAGTAAAGTTTTTTTGTTTTTTTTGTACAAATGAAAGCACACGCCTTGTAATAATCTTTTATATTTGTGGCTGATACAGCTGGATTAAAGAATTAAATGACTGAACGGAGAGAAACAGTATATGTTTTTCTGGTCATTTCATGTAGAAGTCAAATAGGTTTTCTGAACAGACATTTGAAGATTGAAAATTTGAAAATTGTATCTAGTATATATCATGCAAAGACAAATTCCCTGCCTAATGTGGAGTCGCAGTGGCTCAGGGGTCAGACTGCCGGACTTAAGACCAAAAGGGTGTGAGCTTGAATCCAACCATCGGACCAGCCTGGGTCAGCTACCGTGGTGTGTCCTTGGGCAAGACACTTTAATCAATTGCCTCGGCACACAGTAAGCTACTTGTGTTGCTATGCCGTAAAACACCAAATCTAAATTTGCCCAATAATAAATACTGTAAATAATATATTGAAAACCCAAGTACTAAGAATTAACTTCTATGGGTATTACAAGCTTTCATTTCTAATGAGTCGAAAAATAAATAAGTGGTATACTTCAGAGTCGTAATAAAGTAAATAAGTGGTACACCATAGAATCTTAATAAAATAAATAAGTGGTGCACCACAGAGTCGTACCATAGAGTCGTAAAATAAATGAATAGTACACCATAGAGTTGTAATAAAATAAATAAGTGGTAAAACACAGTCGTAATAAAATAAATAAGTGGTATAACAAAGAGTCGTAATAAAATAAATAAGTGTTATATCACAGAGTCGTAATAAAATAAATAAGTGGTATACCATAGAGTCGTAATAAAGTGAATAAGTGGTACACAATAGAGTCGTAATAAAGTAAATAAGTGGTTTACCATAGAGTCGTAATAAAATAAATAAGAGTTATACCATAGAGTCATAATAAAGTAAATAAGTGGTACGCCATAGAGTCGTAATAAAGTAAATAAGTGGTACGCCATAGAGTCGTAATAAAGTAAATAAGTGGTGTACCATAGAGTCGTAAAAAATAAATAAGTGGTAAAACACAGTCGTAAAAAAATAAATAAGTGATATAACACAGAGTCGTAATAAAATAAATAAGTGTTATACCACAGAGTTGTAATAAAATAAATAAGCGTTATACCACAGAGTAGTAATAAAACAAATAAGTGTTATAACACATAGGCAGTGAAGACACATTTAATGTTCAATGAATTGTCATGAATCCTTCGTTGAAATAACGGTAATCAAAGCTTTAGAACGTTCGTCTCAGTAGCTAATTTTCAATTGTTATTTTGTTGTTCGGCTCAGTAGCTACATAAAAATGTATTATTTGTTGCCATTATTCTTTCTTTATTCTCTTTTGCTTAAGTAATAAGAAAATACCAAACTCAATTTTTAATGCAACGATTGTTACAATGAATTGTTCTCCATGTTTCTGAGCACATGCTTTGAAGTTAGTGTCAGCACATATTTGAATGCAACCCTCTCCCCACAGCAAATTCTTTAGATAAGCTTATTGTCAAGATTAATTATATCTACATAAAAACACCCTTCACTAAATCCCTTGTATGAGGTGAGCAAGGGCGTTATCTACTTCGATTGTGGGGTGGGGTGGAGCGGTTATAGATTGTGCAATTGCTCATACCTAGAAAAAACAACAAACCACCAAAAACAACTTACTATTTCTGGCAAATTGATGTGTAATTAAAAAAACGTTTAAATTTTGGGATCTGTATTAAATTCATTGCAAGCATGAATTCATAGGCAGCGGTACGCTTCTTAAAGTATTTGCCTGGATCGCTATTCATGCAAACTATACTCCCGGAATCTAGGATGCTGATAATGTAATGAGTGGCACTTAAGACAGACACAAATGAGTTTTACAGCTTTATCATCCACATATAAACCTCGATACTCGACGCTAGTTGTTTTTTTTTTTTTCTTTCTTGTTTTTGATTTTCGAGAAATGGAGAGCAATCAATTTCAATTTAGTCGTACCAAGCTACAATTTTCTAATCGAAAGAACAGGAGGGCAATCTACCATTAACTAGATTCGCTCTTCGGAAAGAACGTGGCTTAAGTGGAATTTTTTAATATTTGACTGGACTTAATTATTTCCGAAGAATGTATTCATTGTGCACTTCTACTGAAGCGATATCTTTACAAATACGTAAAGACAATCAATCCCTACACACTGTAGCGGAAAATCATTATATTCTGACTCGTCTGAGTTGTTTCCATGCTTTATGTGTCCTCCAAGAGTCGTTTCCAAGCTGTGTGTGTCCTTGATGAGTTGTTTCTATGCTGTGTGTGTCCTCGATGAATCGTTTCCAAGCTGCGTGTCCTTGATGAGTCGTTTCCAAGCTGCGCGTGTCCTCGATGAGTCGTTTCCAAGCTGTGTGTGTCCCCCACAACCTCTGCTGTTTTTGTGAGGTCCGGCTAATCATTATAAAAATTAACATTTTAAAGCACGTGGTGAAAATTTTCCAATTCTTCTCTTGCAGTTATAAATTAAATTAAATATAACTGAATTCGACGTGAGCACAGTCGAGAAATTTTAATTTCGGCAACTATGAATGTGCTGGCTGTATACAGTATAATTTGTAAATATACCCCAGTGAAAGATCTTTGATACGTCATTCAAGATAGCATTTGTTGTTTTGCAGAAGAAATAGTATGCAAGCATTTGGTGTGTCTTGCAAATCGAAGGTACTCAATATGAATTTGTTACAAGTTGTTTTGAAAACCGCGTACAAGTAATTGGTACTACTGAACCAGTCAATGATTGTAATTATTTCGACGGTTTGAATTAAAAAGAAAGAACATTTAATGCATATGATAGTTTTAATTTAAAAATCTTTATATTTACTTTAGAAGACCATTTAAAAAGAGATCTATCTTGATTCATTTTTTTAAAAAATAATAAAAAGTCAACTGTTCCTCAGTGAATTTTGAAAAAGAGTTTGGTTTCTTAATGATATATTAGCTTCATACAAAAGGTCACTACAGTTACGGCTATTTTAGATATTGTATTTTTGCATGGTGTACAATAACCAAACTCTAATCCCCCCCCCCCAATAAAAAGCAAACACACCCAACCCATAAGAAAGAAAACTCAAAAAAATTCCCTCAGAACCTCTCCTAACGTGTCCTCCGTATCTATCTATCTATCTATCTATCTATCTATCTATCTATCTATCTATCAATCTATCTATCTATCTATCTATCTATCTATTCATAACCTATTGACTCTAGAGTCTACAGTAAGCCTCACCAATGTATTAAAAGATCTTTGTAATATTTAAAATTGAAAAAACTGCAGATTATATTAAACACCGATAGAATGAGTCCTATAAATAGACAAATATGATGCACGCTAAACTGCATGCTGCCTTCTAAGCTCTCGAGGGTATCCAACCCTTTGCATGATCGTCAAGCGTCTGACGTCTAGAGATCAATGAGGTTACGGTCACTATGAAACAGATATGATGGTATCATAATTTTTGAAACATTTGACACAAGCATGACATCATGACTTGTATTGCAGCTTTAAATTCCAAATTAACAAGAAACCACATTGGTCTGAATCGAAACATATAATTTGGCTGATAATGTATTACTAATTAAGGTATGTATTCATTTTTATGATTGCATGACATTTATGTCAGCAACAAAGGGTAATTGATTAGAAGGGAGTGACTGTATTGAGCCTGCGAGTTATGATGAGACCGGATAAGGTCCGCCTGTCATGCAAATAAACCACTCGATTAGTAGAAGAAATGTGATGGATTTTCATAATTTTTCAAACTTTCATAATATAGGTCTGTTTGATCTAACAATTACAGTAGTCTTTGTGACCTGATTAAGTGCAGTGAGCAGATTTTTTTTCTTCTTAGGTCATCTACAGGTTAATTAGATTAATAATGACCACATATGCTAATAGTGTACACGTGCATTTCTGCATCACAAATCAATAACTAGAAATATGCAACAATATAAACATTAGGATAAGAAGTGTATCATACAGTCCAAAATCCGTTGTGTCTTTAAGCATTTTTACAGTTTGCCATACTTCATGGATATATGGACTACTGCATGGTCCAAAATCCCTTGTGCCTTTAAGCGTTTTTACAGTTTGCCATACTTCATGGATATATGGACTACCGCATGGTCCAAAATCCCTTGTGTCTTTAAGCATTTTTACAGTTTGCCATACTTCATGGATATATGGACATTGGAATAAAATCTTGTTTTGATGGCCGATTGCTGCAGCCTTGGGATGAGGTTGACTGATCTTCAGACATTTTAATATTAAATTAGACTCTTATCAATAGGTTACATAAAATAAAAAGAAAGAAAAACAAACAAAGCATGAAACAGATTACAGTGTGTCTTCCTCCTGAACAATAAAAGTACGGTACAATCTCGACAGGCTATTGCAACTTTTATCATTGGTATTGTGAACACTGTATTAGATCCCATGGAACGTGCACACCCATGGAGTCAAATGTTACTTGGTGCATGTTCAATTTTTTTTCTCTCTCACTCCACTGACTTCCCAGCATTCTCTTCCGTATGCACGAGAGAGAGAGAGAGAGAGAGAGAGAGAGAGAGAGAGAGAGAGAGAGAGAGAGAGAGAGAGAGAGGATTTCGATAATATTGTGTACCATGTTTAATTCATTTAGAAGACGGGGATTATTAATATTTGTATCGTTATTTTATTATATCTTTAGTGATTAATCAGTGGAAATAATTCAGCAGAGATTTAGAGAATATAGAAGCGAAAAGCTACTGTTTAATTATAACCTAATTTTGAAACAATATCTACATATGCGGATTAATGAGCATATATATATATATATATATATATATATATATATATATATATATATATATATACACACACACACACACACACACACACACACACACACACACACACACACATTTAAATTAGCATGGCATTTAAAGTGTTAATGTAAAGCAAAATGATATACCAATACAATTGGTATATCATTTTGTGATCCGCCCATGGCGCAATAATACGAACATATAAACATTCTTTCAACTGCAGGCCTATAGATAAATTTTCACTCATTAATCATTAATGACGTATGAAAATAACAATACAAAGTATTAATAGTCCCCGTTTTCTAAATGAATTTAACATGGTATACAATTTCATCGCAATCCTTTCTCTTTTCCGTTTGCGTTCCCCTCTTCCCTATCATGCATAAGGGGCAACATACGCAGAAATATGGAGTGAGAGAGAAAAACAATTTGGGTTGGATGAAAACCTTAAAACTAGACTTGTACCAAGTAACCAGCAAGAATATGGCTCGTCGTAACGGTATGTTTACACTTTCCTTTGGATCTATCTACAGTGTTCATAATATCAATGATACCTAGTTGCAATAGCCTGTCGACACTATAAGTTAAATTTGTCGGTTCTCACTCTGGACCATCTTAGCAAAACACAAAAAGAAAGAGAAAAGAAGAAGAAAAAGAAGAAGAAAAAACAAAACAAAAAAAAAAAAACCCGGCGAAAATTCAGGAAATAACGAGTGTTGGGGATTTTTGCTTGTGTCATACGACGATATCTCTGGACCTATGAATGATGGTGAAGTTAAGTCAAACCGTCCAAAGAGAGAGAGAGAGAGAGAGAGAGAGAGAGAGAGAGAGAGAGAGAGAGAGAGAGAGAGAGAGAGAGAGAGAGAGAGAGATTTTATGGGAGGTAGTAATGTTAATTAAAGCAGAATAATACATGTTAATTAAAGCAGAATAATACTTTAGATCAACTGTAAATATATTAAAATATTTTAATTACCTCTTGTTGGTTCGCCATTTCGTTTAGTTTCTATTCCACCCTAATTTCCATACGCCAGTACGCGAATGCAAAGCATTCAGTGTGAACGAGAAGCTAACGTGTTTGTAGTGCTCTACTTTCTTCATAAAAAATCTTTCATATTTAAGTCATGTGTGTGTCTTATATTGATTTCATCAAAGTGAATAAAAATAGAAACTTAAAAAGAAAACATCTTATCAATTTGCAAATGTGATTATGAACAACAAGAAAAAGCATAGAACTACGTTTTGTAGCGGACACACTCGCACGGATGTGAGGAGTTTGTTCACTCGGTCAATACACAGTTTCCCGGAGCTTATCTTAACTCAGTTCAAAGGGCAAATATGTGTATTTGTATGTGATATAAATAAAATATACGTATTGTATGTACGCTGTGTCAATGACATACCACTCGTTTGTATACATTTTTCGTTAAAAGAAAACAAGCCTTGCCGAGTTTCCTTTAAATGAAAAAATTAAACATCTCGTGGTATATCACTGATACAGCGTACATACTACACACACACACACACACACACACACACACACACACACACACACATATATATATATATATATATATATATATATATATATATATAGAGAGAGAGAGAGAGAGAGAGAGAGAGAGAGAGAGAGAGAGAGAGAGAGAGAGAGAGAGAGAGAGAATGCAACACTGGTATTCAGGGCATGATTGATATGATTGAACGTTGTCTAAGTTTTGTCCAATTAAACTTCTTCATCTCTTGCTAAACGATATAAAATATATGAAGAGGAAAAACAACCGTGATCTATGTACACATGTGTGCTAAAAATCACGCATCACCATGACCGTGGACCATGCAGAATTATGGGAACAGTACAAAATAAAAATAGTTCCTGGTTTTATGCTGTGGTAAATATTCGGTCACTGTACTTTGCAAATATTTTATATTTATCAAATTCGTTATTTAACAACATTCAGAGAAAAAGGCACTTAAAACACAGCAAAACCATTAACACTTGAATTAGATGATACTAATTTTAACGGATACATAATGACTAGATACGTTTGTAGCTTCATTCATCAATGAAATTATTAAGTCAATTGATCTGCTCATGCTTTAGCTCGTGCATCTTGGTTTCGTATATAAGTTGAACGTAAATGACCATTTACTCTGTACTGAGAAGGGTTATGAAATTAGAACTGAGAACACCATGTCTACATGTTCAGTTTGAATCACAGTGTAATCAGGTTGAATTCGAATTGCAGTGTAATCAGGTTGAATTCGAATCGCAATGTAATCAGGTTGAATTCGAATTGCAATGTAATCACGTTGAATTCGAATCGCAATGTAATCAGGTTGAATTCGAATTGCAATGTAATCACGTTGAATTTGAATCGCAAGGTAATCGGGTTAAATTCGAATCGCAATGCAATCAGGTTGATTCTTCTGATATGAAGCTGATTACTTACTGCACAGCTTTTCTTTATGTATTTTATGCACCTTAACTGTAGCCTACGCTTCACGTTAATTGGATGTAGAATTAATACTTAATTGGATGTATAACTAATACTTAATTGGATGTAGAATTAATACTTAATTGGATGTAGGAAGCTTATTACATGATAGAAGTCGTTATCTGTTTAGGGGTGGATAGGACTCAAAGTAGCTTGGGCTTTGGGGGACAGAAAGTTAATATTGGTTTATAAACGAAAAAGAGTAAATATATGTTGTATAACTCAGACATCAGAATTAATACTTAATAATTAGTCCTACATCCGGGCAAAGAGATTTAGGCAGATGCAATGTTCTTACTGTAAGAAACAAATTTTGGTTGATGTTGATGACAAAATATGATGTATCATGAAGGTTGCTCATCAAGTTATCCCAATTTCTACAACAATTATTATAACCATAATAACAACAATCACAATAATCTTATTTATGTCTACCGTAAAGTTCTATTTCTGAGTCAGAATCAATTATAATATACTTACATGGTCTCGTAGAGTAGTCAATCTCATTTTCAACTCATTGTGACTACAAATCTAATGAAGGGCCCCGGGTGGCCAAGTGATCTAAAGCCGTACCTTTATCGATCATTGCCATCTCACCGCTGTCCACATGGGTTCGAGTCTTGGGCTAGTCCAATGTGGATATATGAGAACGTTTTCCAGTAGCTTCCAGTGGGTCATTGGTTCTTTCTGCGGTTTTCCTGCGTTTTTCCTCCACCAGTTATCCTGGCCGCCGTGTATAGCCGTTAATGCCCTGAAAAAGTAGCATTAAAGACGCAAACAACAACATGTTTGATAATACAAGTTTCAATACTAAATCTGATATTCGACATCTCATTTTCATAGGCATATATTTATTAATAAATGGCCAGAAAATGTCTTTTGCAAATCATCTCATCCTCACTTGACAAAGCTAGGTTGAAAAATGGTTCAAGATGCTCACTTGAAATCACATCATATATAAAGTAAATGACAGCGTAACAACAGCTGTCTGACTACTGTCATTCAATCTCAACTGTTACATTCAAACACCAAAAACTCCGATCAGGTTACATTACATTCAAATACCAAAAACACCGATCAGGTCACATTACATTCAAACACCAAGGACACCGATCAGACCACATGACATTTAAACACCATGAGCACCATTCAAGTCACATTACATTCAAATACCAAACACACCTATCAGATCACATTACATTTAAAAACCAAAAACACTGATCAGGTCACATTACACTCAAATACCAAAAACACCGATCAGGTCACATTGCACTCAAACAACAAACACATCGATCAGGTCACGTTACATTCAAATACTAAACACACCGATGAGGTCTCATTACATTCAAACACCAAACACACCGATCAGGTCATATTTCGTTAAAATACCAAAAAAAAAAAAAAAACCCCAAAAAAGAAAAAACTGATCAGGTCACAATAAATTGAAACACCAGGAACACCGATGAGGCCACATTACTTTCAAACACAAAGAACACCGATGAGGTCACATCACATCCAAACACAAAGAACACCGATCAGGTCACATTATATTCAAACACAAAGAACACCGATCAGGTCACATCACATCCAAACATCAAGAACACCGATCAGGTCACATTACATTCAAAGACAAAGAACACCGATGATTCACATTACATTCAAACACAAAGAACACCGATCAGGTCACATTACATTCAAATACAACGAGCTGTATTAATGAAAGGCAACAATGTCAGCAAATTGTAAATTAAGTTCTAATACAATTTGACACCCACAGCAAACTTGTGCAATAGTGTAGGTTTACTTTGATGACAAAATATATTTTTGGCAGCCGGTTTCAGTAGCGAAATATATTAAATACATGCCACTATTCTATAATCACTTTACACCACCGTGTCTATTCATGAAATACCATCTAACACGTTGCATATTTCATCATTATTGGAATAAATCGACTTTTGGAATCTGTAAAAAAGGTGATAAAAATCACATTTTGCTCATTAGCTTTAGTTTTAGTGAAAACGAAGATGTTGAATATAACTGGATTTTTTTTCAGGAATTTTCAGCGTGATAAGAAGAGGGTGATTCATTTCAATCACAACTGCAAAATTACTTCCTATCGGCGATTGCGACATCATTAAAGAGGTAATTAGTAAGGTTAGTTGAATTTATTACTTTATTAATAATTGTGATATATATATATATATATATATATATATATATATATATATATATATATATATATATATATATATATATATAGTGTAAAGTTATAAAAGTTATATCGTTATTGAACATCACAAGTGGCTAGCTAGTTATCGAGGATGTTTGGTAGCTAGCTGGCTGCACAACTAATTTACAGCAATCACACTGATATTTTTCCAGTAGATACTACCAATAGTTTAAAGCAATTACACGGACATTTTTTTTCAATAGATGTTACCAATAGTTTAGAGCAATTTTTTTCAATAGATAGTATGCAGACCAAGACAGCAATATTTTTATTTTAGAACGAAGGTCATTTCAGTTGTTTAATACAATTAAGGTGTTTTCCACACAATACCAGATACGCAAAATTCTAGAAAGAACAATTAGTGTTAAAAAGAGGCTATGCCGAAAGACAAGTTTGGCTAGTTTTGTCAGCGTAACACGTGTTTCTGAAACATAGGACTTCTTAACAAATGTCACACAACTGTAATAATAACGAGCATTACATGAAGACGTACACAATGGTCCTCTGGATGGCAAATAAAGCAGGAAAGTAGAAAGCATTGCATTCGCAATCCTTTTGTAGAACATAGAAAACACGTTGTATTAACAACCCTATTTGTAGAAAATAGAAAGCATGTTTTAACTGGAATCCTTATTTGTAGAAAATAGAAAGCACGTTGTATTGGCAATCCTATTTGTAGAAAATAGAAAGCATATTGTGTTGTCAATCCTTTTTTGTAGAAATAGAAAGCACGTTGTATTGTCAATCCTTTAAAAAAATAGAAAGCACGTTGTATTTGTGATCCTATTTGTAGAAAATAGAAAGCAGGTTGTAATGGGAATCCTATTTTGTAGAAAATAGAAAGCACGTTGTATTGGCAACCATATTTGTAGAAAGTAAAAAACATGTTGTAATGGCGATCCTTAGTTTGATTTTCTCTTTCTGGATGACCTATATTTGATTACATTATAAATCAATTATTTCAATCGTATTCCTTTTATACTGACATTAAACATAACGTGGTTTTAAAAATGAAAAGATTATGAACAAAGAAGAAGGATATAGTACTACTACTGCTTCTAAATATTATGATTATTATTATTATTATTATTATTATTATTATTATTATTATTATTCGATTACGAGGAGGCTATCATTGTACCTGTATCGATTCCATTTGATTTCGAAGTTGTTTCCTTACAAACCATGACACCTCTGGTCTCTGTGGTGATTAAAGGTGCAAAACTCTCAATACATAATCGAGACCAACATAATCTCTCGAACAGTGAAGA
The DNA here is from genome assembly GCA_016617855.1 of Megalonaias nervosa. NCBI lineage: Eukaryota > Metazoa > Mollusca > Bivalvia > Unionida > Unionidae > Megalonaias > Megalonaias nervosa. The sequence continues at coordinate 28,429 of JAECUM010011635.1, read as the reverse complement.
GCAAAAAAAGGTTAACACACATGGTTCAAACAGAATCTTAGAGATCTGAATGGATGACAAAGAAGCCGGAGAGAAGTCCAGGTGCTGAATACTTCCCCTGTGACATAATCACATTTGCAACTGGAGTTCCTAAAACAGGGTTGACAAAATAGTTTTACTCGATACTCCGTCAAAGAATACTGAAGCAAAGAGGAAAAAGCAAATAAAGACTCCAAAAGGGCATCCATTTTGAATTAAATAATTTATTCACTCACTCACCTATACTTACTACTACCTTCTATGTTTCCTGTTATTATTATTATTATTATTATTATTATTATTATTATTGTTGTTGTTGTTGTTGTTGTTGTTGCTATTGTTGTTATTGTTGACGATGATGATGATGCTGTAGATCGTGATGATGATGTAATTGTTATTATTGTTGTTGTTATAACTGTCATTAGAGAATGAATTATCTGGAATATAAAGTATGGTTACAAAACTTTACATTAAGAAAATATACATCGTTATTGTTCCTCCCTCCTAGATGAATACTAACTACATTACCATTTTATCATCGGAATTCAAGCCAGTTAAGCTTCATATCTAACAGCTTCAAATAATTCTTCCATTAGACATTAATTAGTACGTAACCATTTGTTTTTAAACTTCAGTTCTACCTTTTGCATACGTTGCTTGTCTTGTTTGTTTCTGTGTTGCAATTGCCTTCGACAAATAAGTCCATAACGATTAGGCATGATAGAAATTAGTTTGCCCTGATCGTTATCAGTGTTTTGCATTTTCCTTAACCACTCTCTTACACACGACACCCTCTGCAGGTGGCTTCAGTACATTTGAAAACACTGTTAATTGTGCATATATATATATATATATATATATATATATATATATATATATATATATATATATATATATATATATATACAGTGACACAATTACTTATTTGCACTTGTACATAATCTTTTTTTATATTTCTCAACGCACGTTTTATCTGCTGCAATTGTATTTTTTTTCTCCGACAACATTTACTTGACTACCACAATGTGAGTAAGATCTGCATAGAAAAGTAAATCTGTCGTCCTTGACGAATATGATAGATTACTTGAGTGAAAAAGACAAACTTGGAAACATTTAACCACATCCACATCAACAGATTCAGTCTTCCATTTGCCCTATATTTGGATATTATTTAGATATGACATCCAAAAATATTTTATTGCCCGCATTGCATATAAATCAACGTACCATATAGTCCAATAATTAGCAAGCAATTTGCAATAAATATTATAGATACTATAGGTAAAAATAGTCCTGATGCAATGTTTAAATAGATGCTTATTTACATCAAATTTGTTAAGGTGGGCATATATAGATTGAACGTCATGGCTGAATGAATGCATTCAAACAAAATGAGGAAAATGTAAAGGGTAACAAAGTTTGCTTGAGCATTCAATCGAATTGAATTGCATTCATAGTGTCAACCGCGCATAAAGGTAGCGAGGTTCAATATTTAATTCAATTCATCTAAACTGTAGTGAGAGTGTCGATCAAACATAATGAAGAAACAGGGTTTCGCTTGAATATTCTTTCACAATGACAATGTCCGTCAAGCATAAAATGTAAATGGTAGCAAAAGTTCATTTGAGTCTTCAGTTCATTTCAGTTGTAATGATAATGTTAACCCAGCGTAAAGAGTAAAGGGTAACTAGAGTTCGATTAATTATACAACTCAGTTCAATTCAACATACAATGTCATTGTCGACCCAGCGTAAAGGGTAAAAGGGTTTGGTTAATTATACAACTAAATTCAGTTCAAAATGCAATGTCAGTGTCGACACAAGCAGCAGGGAGGGTGAACCCTACAAATTGGATTCGAGCAAACATATTTAAAACAAAGATTTCACACGAAAAAAATTTAAAAAAAGGTCAATAACGTCAAACTGAACCCTCTAATTTTCCGTGATGAAATCACCGGGGTTAGTTCGCGCTGTTGCTTCGCCGTTGACATCCGTGTTTATAAAATTTTGTGAGTGATCGTTTATGTGCTTGTGCACGCAATTTTTGTTAGCCCACCCTCCCTGCTGCTGTAATTAAACCATTGCATTATAATAATGATCGGTGAAGCTCACTCAGCAAGATTAGCTCGAGAGCGACTAGAAGCAATTAAGAAATATCTACCTGTTCGTGATTCTGTCAGGCAACAGTTACAAGAGCGTCAACAAACACAAGAAGAGTTTACAGAATCCGCAGAACAATTATTTAAACCTATCACTGAAACTACTAAAGGTATTGTTCCTGTGTTAGCTGAGACAGCGAAAGAAACTAAACAAATAGCGGAGCGAACCAAAAAGACCAAAAAAAATTCTACGAGAACTTCCGGAGAAAATAGCTACAGCGATGCCAACCCCGGAAATACCTAAGGAAAAAGACCAAGCGGAAGATGTTACTCAACAAGAATCAGAACAAACACGAGTCAGGGTTAATATGTCTGATAAATTCACCGAAGATGCTATTAATTATATTAAAAATTCCCAAAATATTAAAAATTTAGCTTTTATTACTGTTAATGGTTATAATGATCGATCACTATTTTTAAAATCTGAATACGCTGATGATTTTGTAAGTCGCGAAATTTGGTACAAATGGATATTTCGCATATACTATGACGTTGATCAAGTTCGAGGCGATAATCCAAATTATATGGAATATCTTCAGGCAATAGATGAACACATAAAGTATTCGCAATTATCAATAGAAGAACGATATCTATTTCTACAACGACAAAAAGAACAAGAACAAAAAGAACTAGAACAACAACAAAAAGAACTAGAACAAAGAACACAACAACGACGACAACGACTATCATCAATAAGACAACGACAACCACAAGAAAAATTATCCACATCATCCAGCGATGAAACATTTTATTTCCCAGAAGGATCTCCAGATGATAAAGGCGCAACTGGAAGTGGTATTAATGCTCGAGGAAGTGGCCTTGTTACTTGTCACGACAGTGTCGTAGCTGACGTAGACAGATTAGAAATTCTTGTTGGTGGAAAACGAGCTGGTAATAATTCTCCAGAAATTATTAACGAAATCACATCCATTTGTCAACGATTATTTACCGGCAGCGTTATGGATATTAACGTGTATCGGTCTCTCATTAATGAAATTACCGATGATTATTATAGCAATTAAACAGTTAAATATAATTATTATAATAGATGATCATACACGCTAATCAACGTAGACCAATCATGGTCAAGGTGGTAAATTCAAGATTACCTGTATACGAGACATTTTACGGAGATGGGATTCGGTGATGTTGTTAAGGGTTTATTTTCGAGGATAACCCCAAAAGCAATACCGATTACAAAGCAATTAGGCATGAAAGCTATTGACGTTATTCGTGAAAAAGGTATTAGTACTGTTGGTGACGTCGCCGGTAAAGTATTTTCTGCCATCAAGGATAGGCTAGCACGATTAATACGACGAAAATCTCAGCCACCGGTAAAATTACCCAGCACTGAAGCGATGCCTGCAAGTGTTAGTAAAGTAATAAATCAAGCTGCAAATCAAAAACTAGCAGAGTTAGCTGAAGAGGGGGAAAAAATGTAGCAGCAAGTTTGATGGCAGGTAGTGGTCTTCGTATTAGACGATGACCAATAACATAACATGTTCAAACGTATATCTGATCCCGCATTTGACATGGACGCACTGGCTCTCAAGGATGAGTCTGTGCGTGATTATCAATATTATTCTTACGATGCGCGAATGCCAAATCAACGCGGACGAATTGAATTACAAATTCAAGATACGAGTAGATATTTCCTACCCGCTGAAGCATTCATCGAAGTAGAAGGCGAAATTTTAAAAACAGATAATACCGAATACGACGCTGCCGTCAGTGTTGGTTTTGTCAATAACGGTATTATGGCGTTGTTTGACAGCGCCACATACATGATCGACGGAAGAAATATTGAATCGATTCAAAACGACGTTGACGTTGCCACAACTATACTTGGCCTTGCAAGATACAGCGACGATTATTCAAGATCAGCTGGTCCATCAATGATGTTTTCCAAGGATACTTCTAATCATCCTGAATACAACCAGTATGAAATAGGACGACCAAGAAACTTTGCCAGAAACGCCGACGTGGACGTGCAAAGTATGATTATTAATGTCGATGTAGATTTCAACTTAGGATTTAGATCACGTCGAGCAATGTTGCAAGGTGGAAACAGAAGATTTTCTTGCGCGATTCCACTATCACATATTTTTGGATTTTGTAGGGGAGTACGAAAAGTTATTTTTGGAGCCAAGCATACAATTGTACTCGTACGAAAGCAACCGACGATGATGCAATATGGCGACCCGCCGGTGATGCTGGTAAAGTAATTCTAACAGAACTTTCATTGTGGATGTCAGTAATGACCCCAGCGATATCTGAAGAAGATCGGTTACTTGCTTTCATGAGCAGCGGCGGCAGGTCAACGTTGTCTTGGTTAACAACAACCACAGATGTTGTTCAAAGTACAATTAATGGTTTATTTACGTGGCAGATAGCATCACAACAAGGTATCTTTGCGCCGCGACATATATTTGTTGCTTTCCAAAATGCTGCACGAGTAAATGATCAAACGCGTAGTGCAATGATATTTGATAAACTCGGTGTTTCCGAAGTTTCGCTGCGGATAAATGGACATCAAGAGCCCTCCGAGGACATATTGTTGAATTTTGAGCTAAATCATGTAGCACGTGCGTATCATCGTCTGATGTCGTATATGGGACGTGATCAAAATATTGATACTGGTTTACAAATATCACAGCTAGATTTTACAACGCTATATCCGATTTATTACTTTTCACTGGAGCATTTGGATTTGTTTAGACAGTCTGTCGTTGACATATATTTTCGAGCTCGCGTTAACAGAAATGTTGGAGATGTTCCTAATTACAGAGCAATCGCAGTTATATTATCCGATAAAGCAATGTTACTTGAAGGTGTTGGTGGCCGCATGAGAATCGTTGATGCTCCAGTAGAAAATATCAAACGTTACTGACCTAAGTCTGTGACGCAATCATCACATTTAGAAGTCAGAAATATACCATAAATGTCATATCATCATGTTAGTGTCAGTCTGACCCCGGGTCAGATTAAACGATTACAATCGTCGTCGGCATCACGATGCGGAACAAAAGTAACATTAAAACACGATCAAATGTCCAGTGAAAATAAATTATCGATGACCGAACGTCAATTTAAGAGATTCAACGAAGCTAAACACGCCAATAAAGGAATACGATTAAATCTTTCTGCGGGCGCCATCAAGGATGCTATTAAAACCGGAGGAATATTTCCATTTCTCGCAGCTATCCCAGCGTTGATAGCCGCTGCCGCTCCAGCTGTTGCAAAAGCTGCTGCGTTAGGTGCAGTTGGGACAGCTGCTGGAATGGCGCTAAAGAAAGCAACAGGAAAAGGAATAAAAAAAAAGGAAAGGAAAAGGTCACGGTCTGAGACTTCCAGGGTCTCGACCAGACAACGTTTGGGGAAAAGGATTAAGAATTCCAGGGACTCAACGATGACGTCGTCAACGATAGTTCCACTATCGAATTTTGATCTTATCAACGCCGCTAATCAGTTAAATATAAAGAATTTTAGAAGTGTTTTTATGCGTGATCAATTACCAAAAAATCCGGCACTGTCAGAAACAGGTATTATCAATCTTGATTCATCAACGGGGCCAGGTACTCATTGGGTCGCATACGCCATTGATCCAAGTGGAATTATTTATTTTGATTCATGTGGGTTGGCCCCACCAAAAGAATTTTTAAAATATATTGGTAGATTTCAAAATATTCCAATCTGGTATTCAACGCTACCAACACAAACATTAACGGATCCACCAATATGTGGCCGTGAAGCACTAGCAGTACTTGATGCTGTATCAAGATCAACGAAACCGCCTCATAAAGTTGTACATGAATATACATTAAATAATCGCTAATCATATAATGGTAGATATCTACGGAAGATCAGCAAAAACTAAAACCCAACAAGCACCCGGTGAAGACGTACTCAAGCAAGTAACAAAACAGATCAATGACGAATTATCTGACATGCTCAATCTTGCCAAAGTTGATCCAAACGAACTTGTTATATTTCAAAACCTTGAAGGAAAATTGATGACAAGTAATATTTCCATCAACGATATTATTATTCGCAATCGATTATAACGAGAAGGTCTCATTGCTGTATATGACAAAGAGGGCAAACTTGTTCCTAGCGTTGTTAGTCCATCGTCGATCCGAGATAGCATAAGTAAACGATTGTTAAAAACCGGTGATATAATGAACGGCGTCATTAACATGAATAATAATAAAATTACCAACATTGGAGAACCGACGGATAATCTGCAACAAAAAATATGTAGACGATAACAATATTCCGATGACAACTTCGTTGTCGACGATCAATGATGGAATGATTGCATTTAGAACTGAATTTTTTAATCATGTACAACTGTTTATGAATTTTCGCAGAAACGTGAACAGAACTACTAATGATTTTTTTGGAAGTCCACCAACCGTTGATATTAAACTCACCGACATTAATACAAAACTCAATGATATTCTCAGTGGAATTCCTAATATCGTTCAAAAAACTAATCTGATTAAAATTCGTCACGAACGAGCTAATAATATCGTGTACACGGTATCATCAGGATCATCGACGTGGACACCGCAAAATAACACTATTAAACATATCGCAGAAGTGACCGGTGTGTACAGGTTGTCCGTGTTCAGTTCTGCAAAATTTGTAATATTTAATACATTTTCATGGCGTTATTCAACCGATAATTTTTCTGGGACTGTATCTGTAGCGTTAAATAAAGATACCGAAGAAATATTTATGCTGGTATCAGATGATAAAAAATTAACCACAGCGTCTTACTGGTGGTGCATAGAATTTGTAGCTGAAACACCTCCGTTGTCTTAGACAGCGACAACAACTAAAGTATAATGATAGACGTTAGCAGATACAGATACGATCAAGTAATAACAAGGCAGAATAAATTAAAAACCATCATCGATAATTATACAACAAAAATAAAGAAATATCGTAGACGTGCAACCGTCGTTGATATTATGGTTTATTCGGTTTCTACGCTAGTTGCTGGAACCGGCGTAGTATTAGCATCGCTAGCGACGATGACGGCGCCGATCGTTGTAACAATCATTGTTTCATCGTCAACGTCGATCGCTGGAATATTTAACATAATGGCGAAAAAGATAAATACGTGCACGAATTAAAAATTAAACGAATACACGATGAAATTACACACAGCAACGACCGCATATTCCAAATTGTCATCGTTGATTTCTTCGTCACTCAATGACGGAATAATCACCGATGAAGAATTCAGTATCGCAATAAAGATATACAATGAAGTATTCAACGTCAGTGACACAGTCGTCAACGACGCAGTCAACGTCGTCGTCAACGATAACATCGTTAATGAAAAAATTCCTGAACAGGATTTAAAACAATAATAGTATAATAACGGCTGAGTCAAGGGAATTATTACAACAGGTCGTCACTAATACCACTCCGGTAAGAACCACAATGATATCAGCGAGTTCAACTTCGCCTAAATTCCGTATTAATTTCCCAACTGCAATACCAGCGTCCGAGATAGGTCTAGCGCAATTACGTGTTTATTATAGTTGGCCAAATATTAGGTCAAAATCATTCGGTGGACTACAACCTAATAATTCATTAGTATTTGCAAATAAAAACAAACACGATGGAACTCCTGACTGGCAAGTAGTTAGTATTCCAACGGGAAGTTATCAAATAGAACAGATCAATGAAGAATTCAAGCGCAGAATTAAATCCATCACAGGAAAAGAATCAAAGATTGCCATTAAAGTCCACGAGCCAACACTGTCGTCGGCGATCGAAATATTATCGCCAGCTTACGCCGTTGACATTTATCAGTCTTCGATAAGATCAGTGTTAGGATGGCCAGATATTGCACCTCCATATCAAGGTCCGCCACAACTACGCATAGAAGAATTTTTGACGACCGAACAACAGTTTACAAATACACCCAACTACAAAATGCTTTATCCATGGCGCGTTAATGAATATTTTATCGCCGATGATGGACAAAAAATAATATTATTACCATATACTATTTCGCAAGATACTGGTTATAATATTTCCGCCGCTGAACTGTTCTTTTTATCAATCATGCATGAATTTGAGATAATTCATAGAGAGATAAAAAACTTAATTATTGATTTAACAACAAATTACAGCGACGACGTGAAAAAAATATCATTGATTCAATTAAGCATCTAAACGCAGTAATATCTGACTATAAATATATAATACGTGTAATAGATGAAAACGCTAAATTTGCTGAAAAAGTATTTATTAAAAATTATGGCGCTGATAAATTGACTAAACGTTTCGATGTAGCAGCTCATTTAAGAGATTCTAAAATAATATTGATTATAATATTATCCCAAAAATCGAACTTAACATCGCAGATATATTTCCAAAAATCCTTGAGTCGTATCAAAAAGTAAACCCACCAGCAAGTATTCTCAGATACAATAATAATCCATACAGCGAAGGCCGTCATGTTTCACCGGGTATCGTCAACATCACATCAACGATCGCTGTCAATCTAGTATGTGACGTCGTCGACGGTATTCATCAAGCGGACACTGATAAATCCAATCAGGCCCAACAAGGATACATTCTCTACTCATTCACACCTCAAGTCCCTCCAGATTATTTGATTGTATCAGAACCAATCAATGTTGTTTATCTGCGATGTCACAGTCGTCTCTTATCACGGATAAATTTCAAACTTACTGACCAAAATGGCCACTTGCTCGATCTTAGGTCGGAGTCGCTGGATGTAAACTTGTATGTGAGATCGTAGAAAACACCAAGCAAAAAAAAAAAATGTCAAAGAGAACGTCAAGGATAAAATATTTTTTTTTGTTGGGCCGTGATACAGCAATTATTTTTTTACGGTTTAAAATCAGCTGGGACAACTTTACAAGTGGGTATTCTAGCTTCGTCGTCGTTGTCACTGGTGACGTTGTCACTGATGACTTCGTCATTGGTGACACAGTCACTAGTGACGCAGTCACTACAGTCACACTCGTCGTCTTTATCTTTAGCCAGTAATTCTTCCGCGTCTTCGTTTATCAACTCAGTCATCGCCATGATATCTTTCAGCTGTTTTATACGAGCGTGTACGAGTCTTTTCGTTTCGTATTCGTGAGATAATTCTAACCTAACCCGCTCGATGGCCCGTGAAAGAGGAACAAATAATTTCACCTGCGTATCAGTGATTGCCGCCAGCGATCGTAACATCGCCTGCTGAATTATCTTTATAAATGTATAATCGGCGGGTAAAGTATACCTATTTTCTGACCTACGAAATTGTAATGATGTTTAAAAATCACTCACTATTTTTTCAGGATCAAGCTGGTTAGATATTTTCACGCCGCTGTGTTGTAATTTCTTAATAGCAGAAATAATTGATGTAATGTTTTCGTGATTCATTATTTTATATATTATAAATTATTTGTTTAAATAAAAATATATTTCTGAGTAAATATTTCTGAAAAAAAATAAGATATTTGAGAAAATCTGACCAAAGTCACAATATTATTGGGTATATTGCCCATCAAATTCATAAAATCTGTACAGAATTCCATCACTGAAGGGCATTATACCCATCAAATTCATAAAATCTGACCAAAGTCACAATATTGTTAGGTATATTGCCCATCAAATTCATAAAATCTGTACAGAATTCATAAAAAAATCTAAGTCATAATAAATATTTATAAAAAATCTGAATCAGAATAAATATTTATAAAAAATAAATTATTTTACAGAATCTGTACAGAATTCGCAACGCTGACGGGTAATATACCCATTAAATTTAGAAAATCTGTACAAAATTCAACACTGACGGGTATAATACCCATCAAATTCAGAAAATCTGACCAAAGTCACAATTTTGATGGGTATATTACCTATCAAATTTAGAAAATCAGACTGAATTTCATAAAAAATAAAATTTTATTATAATAAAAATATATTCTGAATCAGATATATAAAAATATATTATTTCTGAATCAGATAAATATAAAAATATATTCTGAATCAGATAAATATAAAAATATATTATTTCTGAATCACATTAAAATAAAAATATATATTTTATAAATTCAAAAATAAATAGCAGCATGATGCTCAGTCCAGCAGCTATGATGCTCAGTCTACCATTCCACTGGATCCCTTCTGCCGGTAAAGCCTTTACCAATAAGATCCTAAGAGTCCCTTGTTGGGGCCTTAAGCCCACGGGGCACTCTTCATGGTTAAGACCTGTCTTATGGTCCACAGGCACCTTATTGAGACTTTTTGGTCCAACAGACATTCTTTCTGAATGCCCCTATGTGGGTACCCTTCAGTGAGGTCACAAGGTCGCGACTTCACATCATCCTGCTGTTTATTTTGGGGACGCATGCGCATAGACACTCCCCCAGCGAATTCCTAATGTGCGATACGAAATATTAGGAATTCAGAGGGCTGTCTAGGCATTGCGATTTCATGTAAACCCCCCCCCAAATCAAACCCCGGGGTAAGTGCAAAACTGCACCCACCACGTTGTTTGACGTGGTGAGGGTGCATGAAATCTCATGGGGCTTGCGCCCCCACTATAATAGCATCTGTCGCCGAATGCAAGATAACATATCTTTAGCATTTTTGGAGACTCGAACACGCAGAGAATCTACACTAGTGGATCTGCACTCAAACACCTTAACCACACGGCCATCGGAGCTGTTATGAATTATAGTTAAATTTAAGTATATAAATATTCACATTGTCTCACCAGTGACTGTGTCATGGACGGCAAATCCCTACACCGAAATAATATTCTGTTTCTGAATAAATTCTGCAATTTTATATATTTGTGCCCTTTCTGTTTTGTTAAAATACTGTATTTTCAAGCTTCTTCATGCAGTCAAGGCAGAACTATCTAGCAATGAATGCATGGATCGATATTATTCTGGTATATTCCGCCCGCTGCAGAACTGCGTAGATTCATTTAGTATAGTGTCGTTTGCTGCGATCTATATGTGTACAATATAATATCACGGCTGAGGTTTTTATGTTCTGTTTGAGGATATATTTTCTGTAATTAATATTTCCACAATGTTGAGATGTCTGGACTGGAGAGATATTTAAACACTACGATTAGACTGTAGTATCATAGCTGGCTGATTACGCTATCAACGACGAGACGGATACTTGTCACTGAATATATATAAGCAATAACAAAAAAAAAGGAAGACAACTACTTGATTGCTCTATCAGCGATGACGGATTTATCTCTCTTTATTGTATATACCGGAATATAATTTTTTGATCGTATTTAACTGAATAAGCTGATTTGGTAATATTATTTGCAGCACGATATATTGAAGCACGGCAAATACCAAAATATCTGGCAGCTCCATTCGTTGATGGGAAAATTCTCTCTTCACCAGTATCTGTATTTGTAGATATAACCGATCTAGGAGTCTTAGAATTAATGCCGGTGTTTCCAAGTGTAGAATTCTGACTCTGTGTAACAACGCGCAAATTACTTAAAGAATTATCTTTCGGGTCTGAATTGATGTGATCAATTACAAATCCTTCTTCGATCGGACCATTAAAACACTCGTACAGAAATCAATGTGCGAGATATTTTTCTTTTCCAACACTAAACATGATATACCCAGTATTAGTAACATAACCGACTGGTTTTTTCAATCTGCAGTTTCTGATGACACCATCACGAGATGCTTCATAATTTTTAATGATGGGATATTTGTAAAACACTCCTTGCTCCATTTCTATATATAATATTATTTGTCTAAATGATAATCTTGAAATCTGGCCAGATAGTCTTCAGCGGTTTTTAAAGGAGATTCACCTGACGACTTCTTATCATAATATCGTTTCAGCTCTCTGTATCTTTTACCGCCACACGCTACACATAACCGTGTTTCTCCTCTGACTCCAACACCGCATCGTAAACATGGTTTTGGTCCTAGACTACCTCTTCGGAAACGTTGCATGTCTTGACCACAAAATTCATTTACGCATGATTTATTACAAGGAGTTGAAAATCCAATCATAAGCCATTGGCATCGGTTGTTTGTTTAAATCATTATATATATAATTAAAGTTTAATTAGACATATATATTTGTCTTAAATATAGTATGGAGGAATTTGAGAGATTATCCACAATCGAACCTTCCACCGCAAGATTTGATCTTGACAAATTACCAAAATCTAAATTTAATTTTTCCATGCAAGATCTGGCTTTGATAAATAGTGATATAACCGATCGTATCCGTGAAGGTAAAAAAGAATTTCGCAATGATGGTGCGGCTCATACTTGGTCGACATTCAGGATTATGAGCGACAACGGTGTTGTTGTTGATGCTAGAATGAGTGACGAACGAAGTAAAAATATTATTAATTATCTAGACTTGCAGAGATATATTATTTTAGTAAAATTTATTGTTCAGACAGATGATGATACTTGGATTATTTGTGACAAACGCGAACCTGTACGACTTCATACTGGAAATAATACTGTTACATTAAATAAACAATCCAAGCCAGGTGTGCTTACAGGTATCGATAAACCATATTATGAACGAGCATATCCTGTCACGACAGTTATCTATGAAGTATATCCGCTGAATAATAAACCCAGCGTTGGGGATCTCAAACCGATGAAAATTTCAAGAATAAATTGTGTAGCTGAACGTGTCATGGAACATTTCTCAAAAGCAATACGCGGAAACGGTTTAACAGATATAAGACGCACAAAAATAAACGAGTGGGCAGAAACAGTTAGAGATACCGGAGCATCTATCAGTGACGTTGCTAAGCTAGAAAAGAAATTAAGATTTCCAATAACAGTAAAAACACTAACCGGATAAATTTTGTACAAACAGAAATATACAAAAAATGGAACTCCAATAACGATCATTGATCATAACGCGCATGCATGGACCGATGCTGTAACAATATTTCCACGAGATAGGACAGTCAGATTTTATGACGATTATATATTCGATGCTATCGGCGATATCAGCAAGAACGATCCTGTATCTGTTTGGTTATTTCAGAGTTCAGAATCCGCATATTACGATCAATTTGTAAAACCTAACGGAGATATTTACCGTAGAAAATCTCTCCATGAAGAAATGAAAAATCTTGCACAGCGCCTTTGGTGTGAATATAATTCTGATGATGTTGAAGTTGAGCAATTATTCAATAATTGTTTTACAGTTCCATCAGTTGCGGCTCACTTTGCTCAGAAGAAAAATTCATGGTCGCCGACACGATCAGAATTCCTTGAAGATATTCAGCATAGTTGTGTCAAATATGGGCATGGCGGATTATGGAATACCAAATACGATCATCGTAAAGTTATATCCGTTGATATGATTGCGTGTCATCCTGGAAGTTTTCTTGGATACGGAGAGTGTTTTAAATACTTTGATCGATTTGGCCATCCCACACACGAAATGACAAGAGTGTCGATCAATGGACCATTACCTGATTTTGATTTAACTGGATTTGCTTCGTAAAATCGTTTAAGTTCCGTGATCATCTTCATCCTATCGTTTATGCGTGGTTTGGTAGACATTTCTCAGAGCGACATTGGGTTCCAACGGTGTTGTTGCGGTACATGCTTGATGCTGAAATTTTAGGGTCGTTGAGTGTGAGTGAAGCTATTATATCATATCATTCGCAGAAACAAGTTTGGCTACCACAACAAAAGAAACATTCCCTGACAGATCCAGATGAAGATTGGGATACAATCGATTATGAAAATAAAGTTGCAAAAGATCTCGGTAGAAAAATAATTGGTAAATTTACTCAAGGTGGTTCGTATGATTATAAACGACATTGTACAAGATTAATCATGGATGATGCTGAGTTAGATTTTATAATTACTGATACAACGAACAAAGGAACATTTATAAGCAGAAGCAATGCTTATTTGTCAGATGGAACCAAACTAGGTACAATCGTGAGTTATATTGATGGTGAGTCACCGCAATTTACTCATTTAAGATCTTCTATGCTCGCTTACGTTTCTATAAATTTATTATCGATGATAAATAGATTTCCATGTTACGCTGTCAGAGTTGCTACGGATTCATTTTATGTGGATAAAAAATATTTAGATTTGGTAAAACCGTTACTCGGTAGCGGCGAATGGGGATCGTGGCGAATAAAACAAGAAAGTATACTCGACTATTCTGAAACAGCAGACGTTGATATCGCGGAGACATACTACGGTAATAACAATCAAATACCAGTATCAACATCACCATGTGTATTTGATCCCGTGGCCAGACATAAAACCATTTATTTTAATGGACCTGGAGGATCTGGCAAAACAACACGTGCGATTGAATTATTTCGGCGGAGGTTTTCAAACTCTGCAGACATGATTGTGTTGACACCTACACACAGACTAGCAAGGGAAATAAAACAACGAGGAGTAAAATCATGTACATACCATAGTTTCTTTAGATGGTGTGGAGATACATGGACACCTGAGCGAATGGGTGAGAAATATATTCCGAAAATCATTATCTGGGATGAGATTTGTACTGTGTCGTTGGAAACACTAAAAATATTTTTTGATTGGTTACTGACAAAAAATACTGCTGTGATAATGTGTGGCGATCATGGTCAACCACCACCTTTCGTCGGTCAATCTCCGCACGAGTGGTTAAAATCGTTTGTGGATTATTACGAAGAAATAATTGATGATCATAGAGCTATTGATGACCCCCTAAAAGAATTTAAAAGATTAATCAGACTACAGCCAGATAAAATACAATGTGAGATAATGCGTGAAATAATTCCGGAAACCCCCGTAAATGATTTTTGGAATTTATGGAGACCAAATGATTTGATAGTTGCGAGTAGAAAAATAGTTCGTGATGAATTACAAGAGAAATTATTCCTGCGTCACAAGGAAAGATTTCCAACGTTACCTGTACGATTATGTTATCGCCCAGCGGATACTCGACGACAGAATATTGAAGTTGAAATCCCAGGAGCAAATGAAAAACAAAATCTTGTGCTGAATGATATTGTTTTGGTTGATGTTGATGTTGTTGAGAGCGCGTTGAGTATGAATAACTCACCGTGGAAGCTAGGATATGCTATAACGATTCACTCGTCACAAGGACTAACTATTACTGATACAAATATCTGGATTGTCGATGACAGAATCGAGTGGTCAAATTTAGTCTATATAGCAGTATCTAGAGTCAGGAGAATATCTCAACTACACAGAGTTATCATAGACACAACAGAAAATAATGATCAAACTGTCGGTGACACTGAAGTTATTAGCATAATAAGAAAAAACTATTTGGTTATAAGCAATGTGACCAAAAAAAAATAATCGTGATTTTGATATTGATGTTGAATTTATTATAACACTTAAACAACGACAGAATAATCATTGTGCAAGTTGTAACTGTAATATGCTATGGGAATATTCGAGTAATAATCCAAAACAATTTACCGTGAATAGAATTAATAGTGATCTTGGTCATACACGTGATAATGTGATGCTGACATGTCTTGAATGTAATCGACGTCGGGGTTCCAATTTACAAAAGTGAACGCGGTGGTAATTGTGTGTCTTTAGGAATTATTTGTAATTGTAAGCGAACAAATCCACGCTGAGGAGCAGTTGAATCCAGTCTGTAGATTGCAGGTCTACCAGTGGATCTTACCACGCTAGAAATTTTATGTGTGGTCACACTCCAGATAGGATCAGTTGCTCTTTTTTTTACCTCCTTCAAGTTCACCAGGTTCATATAAATACCTGACAGTCACATTGCCTAATACTGGTTGAGAGGAAGATTCACGTCGTTGTATTGGTATATATGTATTTTTTTGTGATTGCATTAGAAGGTTTCATAGAAGTTGCACGAGTAATTTCACTATTTAACGCAGCTATCACATTTGGTAACCTTGCAACCCATTCACGAGATCTCGTATCTGTATAAATTAATTCCCTCGCATACTGGTATCCAAATAACCGCTCAGCAAGTGTTCGATTAAATCTTTCAACGATTGCCTGATCACGATGAATTTCGGTGTGCCCTCGTCTGATTTTGACATTATGTTTTTTCATCAACGATGATACTGCACCAAGAAATTCTTTGCCAGGATCAACCTGTAGCAACCGTGACCATCGTAGACCACCACGTTGATAAATTCGTTCAAACGCAGATGCAACCTCAGTTGCTGTCTTTGTCGACAGTGGTTCTGCTTCTTTATATCTACTTGCAACGTCAACGACAGTTAGCGCGTATTTGTATGTGCGTGATTGACGTCCACGTGTTTTAATGGTATCATGTGGTAAAAGCAAAATATCTGCTTGATGAACTTCATTGGGAACGCTGACATCAAAATGTGCATACTGAATTGTTTTAGGTGGGGGTAGATAAATTTGCCATATTGCTTGTCGTGCTAACCACGCTGCAGTAACAGCACGTGAAACCTTTGCAGCTTCGGCGAGTTTACTAATCGCTGCTTTGCCCTTCCAATATCCTCTCTGGGAATAATAAATAGACTCCATTATAATAATCATATAATTAATTACCCAGCCCCTAACATAATTTTGCATTTCATACCGGTTTTTACCAGAAAAGCAGCTAATTTTTCTCGAAACGATTTATCTTTTATATTATTTATGGCATGAATTAATTTGATATCGGCTAGATGTCGCTGTTGTAAATCTTTGCTTCGATAAGCAATATCATGAACGTAACACGCTTGATCAGTCTTGTTTACGGGATATTCTCCAGGTCGCGGTTGATCTTGATTGTCAAGACGAATATCTAAACGAGTCCCAGGCCCACAATAATTATAACCCGGTAAGTGTTTTTCCCCGGGATATTTCTCCCACGGTAATCCTGGTAATTTTCCCAATGAAGCAGCAGCGTCACCGCCGACTTTGTATTTGTTAGAAATAAATTTATATTTTTTTGTCCCACACTTTTCACACTTACCTGTCAGTGCGCGCTTTTTATTTTTTGTTATTATTGTTGTTAATCCAGTGGTGGATGTGGCTGCACGGCATCGAACACAATGTAAATTTGTATTATTTATTATATGGATATAATTGATTTTTCTGCGACACGAAAACAAGAGCCAGTTAAGCATCACCCAGCGCTACCGAAATCTATCAGGATGATAATAATAGGTCCATCTGGATCAGGCAAAACACAATTATTGCTTAATCTCATCATAAGATGGCTGAAGTGGGATAAATTGTATTTAGTATCTCTATCCGTGGATGATCAGCGATGCTATGAAGTACTTAAGGATTTTAATGAAAATGCAAAGTTGCTGAATGAAGACAGTGACGTTATTGATTTTATCACCGATATTGATGAAGCGCCATCTGTAGATGATCTGGATGGAAGTATTAATAATTTGGTAGTATACAATGATGTCATGCTGGACAAAACAATCAAATCCAGCTAGGATATTTTCTCGAGGTAGACATAAAAATACAGACGCGGTTTATGTTACACAGCGTTATACACAAATTCCAAAAGTGATCAGAGATAACTGTAATATTTTAGTTTTGTTTAACGGAGTTGATAATAATACGCTGCAAAATATTTATTATACTTGGTGTTCAGGGGACAAGGACATGATTAAGTTCAAACACTTTTTTTCAAAAGCACAAGCTACCCCATTTGGTTTTATAACAATAAACTTGCACGACCCTAGGTCAAGATATCGTAACGGACTTGATACAATATTTGGATAAAAACCACAGCAGCAGGGAGGGTGGGCTAACAAAAAGTGCGTGCACGAGCACATAAACGATCACTCACAAAATTTTATAAACACGGATGTCAACGGCGAAGTAACAGCGCGAACTAACCCCGGTGATTTCATCACGGAAAGTTAGAGGGTTCAGTTTGACGTTATTGACCTTTTTTTAATTTTTTTCGTGTGAAATCTTTGTTTTAAATATGTTTGCTCGAATCCAATTTGTAGGGTTCACCCTCCCTGCTGCTACACAGCATATAGGGTAAAGGGTAACAAGGGTTTGTTTCAGTAAAACGCTGAATTGAATTGAATTCAATTCAATGGCAGTGACAATTCGATCAAGCATAAAATATAAGACAACGCAAGTTCCTGTAAATCTTCAATTCAATTCAGTTATAATGATTATGTACACCCAGCGTAAAGAGTAAAGGGTAACAAGGGTTTGTTTGAGTATACAACTGAATTCAGTTCAAATGCAATGTCAGTGTTGAACCAGCGTATAGCGTCAATTGTAAAAATGTTTCCCTTGAGCATTCAATTTAATTCACTTGCGGTGATAGTGCCGACCGAGAGTAGAAGTTAAAGGGTAATGACAAGGTCATTTGAGTATTGTACAATGATGGACTTTTGTATAATGATAGATGTTTGTACAGTGAGGGATTTTGCGTTTAATTTATAGGAAGCGGAACCCCATTCTCTAAATTGTATTATGTTAAACTACGATAATATCTCGTTTCTTGATCCATCACTTAGCTAATGAGGACTGTAATGATTTGTCCATGCTATTTATGCTCGGCCTCATTCGACCCACCAACTTTTTCCACTTACTCATTAGCATATAATCTTAAGAATTGAAGAGTTTATTTTAAGAAATTGATACATGCATTAAGAAAACTGATGATCAGCTAATGAAAACTTTGCCGAAGTAGTGCTGAAATCAGATAACATATATTAAGAATGATTTGTACTTGTTACATGCATATAGAGAACTTTTCCCAGGTGCTAGAGTTCAGTTAGTACGGACGGTCATGTTCCTTTTGAGATTTTTGTGTGGATATGGTCATTAATTCGGTCGTACCTGGTAATATATCAAAGAAACATTGGTTAGCTCAAGAACCGAATTTAAGCAGGTCTTCGTTCAAAACACCACAAACCAGGGTAATTTTGAATAATTTATGATGCAGAAAGTCAGGCCATACGACTAGTTTAGGAATTTGAGATAAACGTTCAGTTTTTATGGACTTTTCACACAAAAAGCATCGAAAGCTTTGGCCATTTCATCATCATCAATTATAATTATGCCATATACTACCAAATATTCCCAACATTTTTTTGACCTTTCTCGAATGTCTCAAATTAGTTTCCACCAGTCTTTCGGTGTACCATCTGAATACCAGATTTGTTTCATTAGTGTGTTGTACTGATTACATTTACATTTCCTAATCTCAGTAATACCACGTTTCTCTTTTCAATGTAAAGAAACCATTGCTTGGAATTTTGCATTTCGCTCGATAGTACAATCACTTTCTCTGATTTAGAAGAATCGCCATTTGATAATACATCCAAGATGGATCGTTATTGCGAATAGTAACACGTCTGCGTGGTACACATGTCCTTACTGCATCCTGCATTATGTCTATAAATTTCTCAACACTGACAGTGACATTAATTGATGTAGATGACTTGACTAACACAGCAGTGAATTTGTTTACCTTTGGACCTTGATTATTTTTGTTAACATTTCCCATCAAAATGAAATAGCCAGGGCTGGTAGGTTTAACTCCTGTAATGTATTCGAGACATTCCCTAACAATTACAAACGCTGTGCATATTCCTGAAACTAACAAAAACTAATTATTCTTAAACTTCTAATTTACTATCCATTCAGATTGACTGTA
The DNA here is from genome assembly GCA_016617855.1 of Megalonaias nervosa. Classification (NCBI taxonomy): domain Eukaryota; kingdom Metazoa; phylum Mollusca; class Bivalvia; order Unionida; family Unionidae; genus Megalonaias; species Megalonaias nervosa. The sequence goes on along the minus strand of JAECUM010011635.1, from coordinate 8,598 downwards.
GGTCGTGTTTCTGTCGCGTCGATGCAGATCATCATCTTCTTTATTCATCAGCAAGAATACGTATATAGGCTATACGTGTGCATCTGGATCAGCTTACAATATATAAGCAGTATTGATAGAAGAGATGGCATGTGATTTCTTTCTGCCTATATCTGTCCAAATCAGACATAGGGTAAAAAGATTACATGCCATCTCGCAAATCTGTTTGTGGGGTTCCGGTTACTTCACTCATAAAAAAAGCAAGAGATACAGACAGAAGTAGTTTATATTGATTTTCTGACAACAAGAAAATGAGGCTTTTATTTGTGCTAAACTTTTCAGGGCGTGTTAATGTTTTCTCTTGGATACTTACTAATATATGACTTTGTTCATGCGGAAGACTTCCTGAGGTGAATATCGCGATAAGCATTACAGAATTTACGTTAGATTTCCTACCCCTATTGTTATAAATTAGCAACATAAAAAACAATACAAACTATGTACCGGGAATGTCTGGAAAAAGTAGTACAAATGCCTGATTAAAACCATTGGAATTCAAATATTCAGATTACAGCTATAACGTGTCTGGGGAAAGATAACACTGAGAATTTATAAGTCAAACCTTGAGTAGCAATTCACCGACCGATAGTTGAGCTACAAACATAAAATTTAGAGTCCATTCAACACAATATTTACCGATATTTTTATTTTCAATAGCCATGATTAATCGGTGGCCTCTTTATTCTTTATTGTATTGCTATGTACCGTACCTTAGGCTGCATATCACGATACACATCTAGACGTTACTACGTATCATAGGCCAGGAGTTTAACCCATACACCTGAGTGTATTGTTCAATTTGTCAGTTGCGTATGTCGGCTTAGATGTTATAACATAGATTACCGAATTGCTTTATATTCCAAGAATTCTTGGAAATATGGCGATTTTTGTTTGCAGCATGATGTCTTGTAATTACACACGAGAAAGGGCCAGGAAGGAAGTTGTAATAACTTCGTTTCTGTTTTCCGCAAAGTGACAAGAATTAAAGAGAATATTTATTTCAGGGTATTACGAACAATCAAATAAATAACCAAAGGAATACTAGCAGAAAGAACAGACAATATTCATATTTTTATTTCGATCAGTTTTGGTGAATCACTAAAACTGAGTTAAAATACTGAATCGTTATCGCACAAGAGCTACTGTTAGCGATCATAAAGTACAATATTCTGCTTAATCAGCAAAACGACAGATAAATACAATGTATATTACTTCCAATATGAATTCCAAATACTTCTACTCACATGACGAATATCAATATTTCTCTATACCTTAATAATATGGAACTATGATGTTTAAATTTGTATGTAATAATTGCATTTTCTTACCCTATTACGGCACGTGGGGAGCAGCCCAATTCTCTTTATTATGTATTCTTGGAAAGCAATTCAAATATTCTTGACTAAAATTCGTACTTGATGCGAGGATACCTCATGCAGGGAACACTTTATAGCAAGGACTAGTTTAAACCTGAATTGAAACTCGAATTAGTTTTTCCGCCTGGGCAAATCAGTAAGATTGCAAAGGCTCTTTATGGTGTTTAAATAAGTCCAAATAATGATGACGTGTGCAAATTTTCACCATGGGACTCATTATGATGTGTGCCATTTGATGCAGCTTTGTTAGATTTCAGTGGTTATTTGTTTGTTATGGGGAGTCGGTGTTGTGAAGATATTTCTCAACCCGAATAATTAGCCAATGTATAGAAGCAGTCGTCATAATGCACATAATCGACGAGACTTTATGACAGCATGGATTATTTTGGTAAAATGGACCATGCTTAATTTCTAAACATAGTGAATTCTCTGGATATTTTAAATTATACATATTTAGCTCATTGAGATATGAATGCCATTTTTGTGTTTGGTGTTTAGGTTCGTGTTTTTTTATTGCATGGATAGGATACTAATAATCGGCTCAGAAAGGCTTACTGAGAAATCATTCAAAATTGAAACAAGAAAATAACATGCAAGTGTGAAATAAGGGTTTCGTTATGTGTGGTCATTAGTTGAGTAGAGATAAATTACTGTAGTAATCCCGCATTTCAGTTGACAACGAATGTTACTTTGAAGTCACGCTCACGCATGTGCTTAATTCGTTTGTTAAAGTGATCACTTGCATGCAACTATATCAGTACGCTCCCAAAAGAAAACATCAATAGCCCGTATTTTATCTTCGTCTCCTTCATGCCAGATATACAGTAGCAAAATGTTTTTTGAAAGAATGAAATGATAAATTAAATGCTCGAATGGCAGACATTTCGTATAATTGTATGCCAGGAAGAGTACAGTTGCCTTCATTATTTATATTTAGAAATTACAAATTTGCTTGGTGAAAATTAATACTAGTCACGTCAATACTTCCTGAGCTGAATTTTTATTTATTAAAAAGCCAAGTTGACACACGTGCTATTTTTGCCACCTAGGCAATTTATGATTTGGCGAGATAAAAAAATACCAAAAAAGCTTCTCTGATAAACTAACGTAGTTCAAAATGATGGACTGGTATATTAAACGCTCAGTCAATAAATCTCAGACTTGATTTGCAGAATTTATACTCGCATTGGAGAACTATTCCAGGTTGTTGTCATGGAAACTGATTGCGGTCGTAAAAATGGATTCTGATAATGAAAGGGTCAGTTACTGATGGTATTCTGACCTTCTTGGGAAAATAATAATTACGCGAGTATGTGAAACCATCCCCAGGGTGAAAAGTTTATTAAGATGAATCGGTGTAGATGTTTATAAGGCAATCAAATATTCCAAATGCATGGTATACGCTGGTTATAAAATCTACAGAGAATTAGGTTATATTAATTTTTTGTGGCATTTCTGTTAGTTGCCGTTGAAAGTTTTGTTATACTTTATAAAGGCCAGATTTCTCCCATATGTGCCATTCAATTACATTTTGGAAAATTAGTAAAACTTAAAAAAAAACAACATAAAACTTTATTGTAATTGTGAAACCAAAACGGCATGCTATCCTCTGTTAAATTTGCAATTATTTGTTAAAACAATTTCATGAATATGAAAATGCGAGAAAAGGATGCGCAGTTTCAAGCAAAGAACCGATGCTTTAGTCTCACCATTGTCTATTCTTGAAGTGAATCATTACATTCCTTTCAGAAACATACTGATTTACAGCTTGTTTAATTCACATTAACATCCATCTAATATCTAAATCGTAGCATTGGTAACATTTTGTTAATTTTTCGTCAAGATCAAACTTTCTCGAGGCAATTTCTTGATAACAAAATATAACTTCATGTTGTTTAAACTGTAAATACGGTTTGATACCAAAATATAACGTCATGTTGTATAAACTGTAAATACGGTTTGATAACAAAATAACGGGTTCATTAGGTATATTGTAAGAGTATAATTTCATCTCACTTTGATTGTAAAGCATTTTATTAACATGCATCACTTTGGTAATGCCATTTTCTACGTCTTTGTACTTGAAGGAACAACGTCATTGTGATTGGCAGTGGCTATCATTTATATTCTGAATAAAAGTAATTGATGACTTGCGCCTTAACTGCAATTATCTCAGCTGACATTTCGGCAGCATCCTTCACGCTGAAAGATATACAGTAAATTTGATTTCTTACATCGTAGGAATGCAACATGATTTTCAATACATTACATCCTTTTTGAAACACGTACAATGTTCCATATAGGTTGCAGAAAATAAGCTTTTAAAATGCTCTAAGCTAGATATATTGAACCATTCCAGCAACAACTCGTAAACATCAAATAGTTAATTTTGTAATATCCGACATGGCAGTCTGTAAAAGCAATTTAAGTTTCTCATAGCAAGAGGAATTAGTAAGTGACTTTGTCTTGTGGTCGATTATAGTACAGTCACTCAGGTCATGTATGTGTTCAACATCAACTATTTCAGTAATGGGTGTCAACTTTAGAATTTTACTCTGCATACCTTTAAATCGCAATTATTCACTTTATTTGAATCCCCTTACATCCATAATCTTTGGAAGGTCTTTGGTTATACAGACCAAGAAGTACCTACAGCAAATCAATGTTAACGTACGTGGACATTTAAGGAAGATATCACCCTAAAGGTATGATCCAATCCAATTCAGATTAAATGTCTCGCGCTGTGATGTCACTATGAAAGCTACGTATGTTGATGAACAAATTCTTACTACCCTATATTGTGATGATTAGACTCGACGTGCTCTTTTCTTGATCCGGACTAGGATATGGCCTCCATTGTCGAAGTTCATAGCGATTGATAATTTTTATATGGATGTGTCTTGATGAAATTTAAGGTGAAGGGCATTTAGTAATCAGGACTGAATAGATTTTGGTGAAACAAAATTAGTATCAAATTTTGAAACAACAATTTCTGTTTAATTTAAGACGAGTAAATGCGCATACATAACCTATATGACTTCACTATAGTGTTTGCAGCACATAAGGAATGAAATCTGTTTAAATTTCCTGACACGTTCTGTGAACAGGGCAGCATCGACGATTAATAGAAGTTCTGATCCAACATATTCAAATATTCTCAGCACAGTCACACGATGCAGGTTTGGCTCTTTTATTCCCCACAATAGATAACATACGTTGACCTGTACGAATACAAATATCATTATATTGTCGTAAGGATGGTTTAATACTAAAAATCACCACTTTAATTTCTCATACTGCAAGAGAGCAATTTCATTGAATTCTGACGGCAATGGATTTAATCATACAGCAGAAATATTGGTGCTAATATGTTGATAGTCTCTTTAGTTCATATTTGAAAATCAATTCATGCATAAAAAGTCATGAGCAGAATTTTTGTTTGGCCACTTTTAATATGACCGTATCCATGTACCAGTGTCGTCATTTATGTTCGTGTGTGCTATTGTATGTATATTTTGTCCGGACCGCATGGAAAACAAGGATTCTGTAACTTGCATCTCATGTCCATTGGCTGAAAGTATATAATCATGTTACGTTCTTCCGTCTCAGTGAAACCAAGAAATATTACGATAGGTGTGCGTTTACACCTGGCATGCTATTATTTCACAACGGAAGCGAATAGGATTATAAGCAGAGGAGATTATTTAACTTGTCTACTCCGCAATAACTGTTGCGTATTCGCAAGTGCTTATCTACAAAAGTATCGTTAAGAAACTGCATATTTACAGGAAGCTACAATAATCTGTATAGCTACAGGAAGCTACAATAATCGGTCGAGCTACAGGAAGCTACAATAATCGGTCGAGCTACAGGAAGCTACAATAATCTGTATAGCTACAGGAACTTACAATAATCGGTATAGCTACAGGAAGCCACAGTAATTTGTATAGCTACAGGAAGCTACAATAATCTGTATAGCTACAGGAAGCTACAATAATCGGTCGAGCTACAGGAAGCTACAGTAATCTGTACATCTGCAGGAACTTACAGTAATCTGTATAGCTACAGGAAGCTACAATAATCTGTATAGCTACAGGAAGCTACAATAATCTGTATAGCTACAGGAAGCTACAGTAATCTGTACATCTGCAGGAACTTACAATAATCTGTATAGCTACAGGAAGCTACAATAATCTGTATAGCTACAGGAAGCTACAATAATCTGTATAGCTACAGGAAGCTACAGTAATCTGTACATCTGCAGGAACTTACAATAATCTGTATAGCTACAGGAAGCTACAATAATCTGTATAGCTACAGGAAGCTACAATAATCTGTATAGCTACAGGAAGCTACAATAATCTGTATAGCTACAGGAAGATACAATAATCTGTATAGCTACAGGAAGCTACAATAATCGGTCGAGCTACAGGAAACTACAATAATCGGTCGAGCTACAGGAAGCTACAGTAATCTGTACATCTGCAGGAACTTACAATAATCGGTATAGCTACAGGAAGCCACAGTAATCTGCATATCTGCAGGAAGCTACAGTAATCGGTATAGCTACAGGAAGCTACAGTAATCTGTACATCTGCAGTAAGCTACCGTAATCTGTATAGTTTCAGGAAGCTACGATGTCTATATAGCTTCAGAAAGCTACGATGATCTGTATAGCTACAGGAAGTTACAGTATTCTGTACATTTGCAGGAAGCTACAGTACTCTATACATCTGCGGGAAGCTACAGTAATCTGTACATTTGCAGGAAGCTACAGTAATCTGTACATCTGCAGGAATCTACAGTAATCTGTACATCTGCAGGAAGCTACAGTAATCTGTATTGCTGCAGGAACCTACAGTAACTTAGAAGTTACAATAGTCCGCATAGGTACAGGAAGCTCCAATAATATATAGTTACAGGAAGATACAATAATCTGTATATCAACAGGACGCTACAAGAATCTGGATAGCTACCAACGAAACAGTTATTTGATGCTTTATTCGTCAGAAAGTACTGATATTATGCCGAAGAGTTTTCAAACTACTTCTGCCAATGGTATATCAAAACAAAGTATGTATGATACTATAGCCTTTTCTCTGTGATTAAACCCGTATCATAGCATAGCCCGATTTGTGCAATATTAAAATATGACGTAGGAGTTGTCAGATGAACAAACCAATATAAAATATTTAACTGTCGGATGCTAAGCACATGACTGATTAGGACGCAATATAAATACAAATTCGTGTAAGCTTAATCATAGATAATTTAATTGCATTTTGACAGAACCATATCTTATTGAGATCTGTAAAGGAGATGAGACAATAAGAGTGAAATTTAAAAGTATCTTTTAAAGACAAGCCAAAAGCTCCCAATCTGCACGGAAATACACGCATCGTTTACTTGTTGTCTGTCCCCGAGATAGGGTCAAGGCCATTTAGTTTGTGGCAACACAACTTAATTGTACGGGTACAGATTTTTGATTGTGTTATTTCTGCGAATGACCCTACGTAATTTTGTTCTTGGATATGAATTTGTGGTAATCACTGTATACTGAACACTGATGTTGCTACAAAGTAGGTCACAATTACTACCTGAGGATTGATGAAGAAGCTGATCAAGCAAGATGCATAAAAATAGGACTTGAGAAAGCGTATAGGTTTAAAAAATCCTTTTCTCGGTTCTATTGTTAGGTTGAGTTGATATGGTGTATTTAATGTGAACTTCATCTGAAGGCTCTGACGAGTGAATTGAAGGACATTTTACATGAATGAAGAATGCGATTAAGAACGTTTTAAAATGGTTGAAGTTAAGCCATAAAGATACAATTAAAGTGCTCTTGAAATTTTCTTTTGCTCATTTAAATGGATGAAAGGATCATTTTGATCATAATTTTTATTTAGTTTAGAGGACAATATTTTAAACTTAAACCACTGTGGAGAACCAATTACTCCAGATTATCCCAGTTTGTTGTAACATTTACTGTTGGGACAGGTGCTCTGGTGTTCTACATATCATGCTCTAAGAAATACGTAACGACAACACGCAGATGTCCTCACAGTTTCACTGAGATGAGCTCAAAGTGATACCGACATGAAGGACACAGTAAGATTAGATTAAAATGAGGCAAAATATATCTCCGGAAAAATAATATCTTTCTAATCAGTTTGAAAGCATATTCCAAGGCGACACGGCTCCGAACAATCTCATCAGTATATTACCCGGCTTTGAACAATATGACATCTCTTGTTGATGTCACACAAAAGCAGAAAATTGCATTATACTTCTGATATGTACTCTGTAATGGAACGGAGGCAATCAGATAATCTAATGTATGTGTGAATACATTACATATGTCCTGCAAAAGAATAGAGATTACGGTGATTAAATATAATATAGTATTTGCTATCAGCTAGTCATTTACAAGCAAAATGGACCCTGGCATGGATGGCATGCTTACGTTTGCGATAATGGAATGCATATCGATTATGGCGAAATATCGATTTCTGTCATTTCATATCTTTCACAAAAAATGTTGACTTAGAGTGAATTCGTTATTGAAAGTTCTCAGAACCATGCTTTAGCCTCTATATGATTCATTCTTTCGGACCGATGAAAACCATGATGATTTGTTCAATGGGTGACATGTGATTACCTCAGGGACTATTAGTTTTGGCAAATTTTGTAGGCTCAACTTTATGATATCGGAATAGCATTCCAAAGAATATCGATCATACGCCGAAATATGTAACCATCTGATTTCATGTGATATTATTACAGAAGGTTGCATATCAATTAAAAAGTAAGATGCTGCCTTGGCTGTCATCCTCGTCAAATTATCTGACAATCTAGGGTAAAACAATAATTGTTCTTCACTCATGTTGCCCCCAAAAATGACATATTCGTCATACCGTAAAATTGCAGTCTTTCATTTAAGATGTTCTTCGGGGACTATGTAAACGGTCGTATTTGAACGTGAGCTGGAGACATCTAATCATTTTTGTAAATCACAGCTATTTGTTCCGATTCATATAATATCAGATAAACCAATATTCTGCCATTGCTATGTCGATACAGCTCTCTAAACAGTAGGAGATGCTCATAGCAACGGTCGTCGACTAGCTCCAATTGGTGGTGCAAGTCCATATGGGTCAAAGTGTATATATATATATATATATAT